>JAUEJL010139875.1:0-10838 GCA_032274825.1 Drosophyllum lusitanicum | reverse complement strand
TATATTTATAAATCATTCATCAAACAAACATCAAACAATAAACAAATACAAGTTCAAAACACAAAGTATCGGATTTCCCCAAAACTATCGGATTCCAAGAATCCGTAACTCTGTGTCGGATTTTGCCACAATCGGATTTGGGAATCCGATTGACTCCAAAATGTCGGATTTTCCTTAATCGGATTTCAAGAGTTCAAGTGCATCGGATTCAAGGGTATCGGTTTTCACATGTATCGGATTCTAAGTATAGGATTTTGAGTGTCGGATTATATCATTCGGATTTCAAGTCTACCAGATTTGGGTCTCGGTTTCCAAGTATCGGTTTCTCAAAGTGTAAGATTTAGAGTGTCGGTTTTAGAATTCCGGATTTCAAGTACTTGATTTGTAACAATCGGATTTAGGGTTTCGCATTACAAGTATCGGTTTTTAGCCTTCTTCCCAAACAAATCCGCCAACATCATACTTCTTCAAATCCGCCATCTTCATACTCAAACCCAGAATTATAAATTCATCTAATCATTTCAAAAACATGATTTAAACATATTTAAACTTGTATTCATATACCATTTCATCATATAACATGTATTTCATATGAACACTCATAAACTCATCAAAATTCATGTTTTCAAATCCGATCATATTGTTCTTCAAGAATTACATGTTTAAACATTCAAAGTTTATATCAAACTATCATGTAATCATAACAAAGCATATATCTAACCTTGAACTTGATTTAAATCACAAAATAGATAATCCGTTGGTTTCTTCGGTTTTCTTCTTTTGGCCGAGAGAAAATACTCAAAGCACACACACTTCACCTTCTAAATTTTGAGATAATGAATAATTTGTTTACTAACTACCAAGTGTACATCATTCAAGCAAGAGGTGTCGGTCACCTCTTATTTCACATAAACACGTGTACACATACTCAATATATACATGCATACATACAATATAATTCCATACATGCATACGGTTCAACATACGTATATATACAACACATACATGTATAATTAATTAACCATATATCAAGAATTAATTTAACCAACATAAATAAACACTTAATTATAACAAAACAATTAATCACATACCACAAACCTTGCTAATCTCCTAGCCCAGGCTTGTGGGTGTTACAGCCCATGAGTTACAAATTTTCATTTTCAATTCCTATCTTGCCCTTTTAAATGGATGCTGAGATTTGACCTTTGAGATCTATGTTTAAGGGTAAGTTACAAATTTTCATTTCCAAAAATTAGCATAATAACTTGTTCAAATATTAAATATTAACATAATATAAATCAATGTATCTCTAAAAAAAGTCATACTTGTTGATATATCATTATCGTAATTCTTAAATCTTTTCGACTTGCAAGAGACGAACGGCAGCAAAAAACAAACGAATCAACCTTCAACCATTGAGATGCAATGATTTTAGAGAAGATGCAGTGGTTTTAGACTATATGCAATGACTTTAAACTAGATGCGGTAGTTTTAAGGAACTAACATTTTTTAGACGTAAAACAGTGATTTTAAGTGAGATGCAATAATTTTCTAGACAAGATGTAGTGTTTGTATATTAAGACTGTTTGTACAGATCCTTACCGTAAACTAGACAAAAACAACATCTTGTCTATAAAATAACCATACCTCGATATAAATCCCTACACCGCGTCAAAAAACATGAAATCCCCTTAAAACTTGTGGATCTTGGTTGAATGATTCAGTGGTTTCTCATTTAAAAATCACTGCATCTTATCTCCATCCCTTTTGTTACATCTAGAAGTACCATCTTCAATTAAACTATAATTATACTGTAGAACAATTATACTATATATTACTTTAGACGAGATGCAACAAAGATGCAGTAGTTTTAAGGAAACTATGTTTTTTTTAGATAAGATGCACCAATGTTAAGCATGTGATTTTATACACAAGATGCAGTGTTTTTAGCATTTATATTTTAAGACTTGTCACGGATTGTTAGAGTATGCCCACCGACACACGTATGCCAATATCACTACCGATGAAGCATAGGCCTATTGGGTCACACACCGAGGGTTGATCTTGACGGCAACCAAAGTGGAGGGGCTAAAAGGAATCAATTGTTTTTGAGTTCAAACAAAAGTGGGTCACGACGTGAACTCTAAGGAGTTCACGGCGTGAACTTGTGTCAGTGTTGTTGTCAGTTTTTGCTTTTTGCTTCAAAGCGCCACCGATGCATGTCCACTTTAATCACTGACCTTTGCCTGGCCTTGGGGCATTGAAGGGGCATCTAGGTGATTATATAAGGACCATGCATGTTCTTCCTTGTACTCTCTTGCTACAATCAACACATAAACACTTAGACCAACTTGTGAGGTGCTCAATATATAGTGCTTTTGTGCGTTCTTGGGAGATGTTTGCAGAGGAGGATAAAGGAGCTTTTATAGTTGATGTTCCACAGGTGATTTCAAGTCTTTAAAGATCATCAAGTCTTGCTAGTACAAGGAGGTTACACAAACTCAGGGTGGACTTGCAATAAAGGGAGGCTTGGCTTAGCTTTCAAAAGGATCATCCACTTTGTTCATCTCCAGCTGCTACTACAAGGGTATAACTTCTCTCTTCCTTTGTTTTTCATGTTGCAACTCTTGCATGTAGTGTTTGGTCCATGGTTTGGGGTTTTATGGCCTTTTGGTTCTTGGTTTCTTGTTCTTTTGCTTCCGTTGCGTGCCCTTGGAAACGTCAATAGTGGTATCAGAGCCACCTCTACATGAGTTTTACACATAGTGGCCTAGAAAACCAAAAAACGAATTTTTTTGAAACTGGACGGATGAACTTCACGCCTTGAACTTCATACAGAAAACGATTTTTTTAGTTTTTTGGCTTCAAAAATGTTTTGGTTTTTTGGTTTTGGCCTTTGTTGTTTGTTTCTGTTTTTTTCCCGGTATCTAGATATCTTGTGATGATCTAGTTGCCTTGTATCTTGGTTTGTATATTTACATGTGGATTATTAGTTTAGCATGAAATGCATAATTGCATGTACTTATATTATTTTGGCATGAAATGCATAATTGCATGTACTTATTTCTTGTGTCTTGAGTGTTATAAATAATTTTAACCAAGATACACAAGTTTCATGGTTTTGTGGGGGCACACCATGCTTGTTTGCTTTCTTGTGATGTTTAGATTGCATGTGTTGGTAACCTTTTATGTCCTAGAGCTTTGGTTGTGATGGATGGTTGTGTTATTTTATTAATTCATTCATTTTGTGACTTTATGTCACATGGTTTGTAATTAATAATTTATTTATTTATTTGGTTTGTAAATTTATATTTGTGGCTTGCATGCCATTTTATTTCAATATTTGTAGAAGTACTAGAAGATAGGATTTTTGTGGCTTGCATGTCATTTCAATCTTTTCTATGTATT
Organism: Drosophyllum lusitanicum; assembly: GCA_032274825.1. Lineage (NCBI taxonomy): Eukaryota > Viridiplantae > Streptophyta > Magnoliopsida > Caryophyllales > Drosophyllaceae > Drosophyllum > Drosophyllum lusitanicum. Next base: position 7,430 of record JAUEJL010139875.1, on the reverse strand, counting down.
TGTATTTTGTAATATGGAAGCAACTATCGGGAGTCATGGCTATGGTGTCTTAGGGATCACAAATCCGGGATGCCCAATGAAGGTGGTGGGTTTAGTGGGAGCACATCCGAAGTCAATGGAAGTCTTTCCTTAGTTGACATTGTTTTCTCGTTTTTGGCTCACGGGAAAACGCATACGCTTATGGGCATGGTTACCAATATTTTGTATGCGTGTGATGTGTTTTTTATTGTTTATGCATGTATATTAGGATTATTGCTTGCTAGACAACTTTTTATAAATAATAAAAACACAAGAGTTTTAAAAACGGTTTACAACTCGCGCGCGCATAAGATTAACAAAGGGGATATAAAAATTGTTTATATTCAAATTGAAAAACTTATTTTTGTCACTAAATTTGTTAATCAAATCAAAATGTTTTTAACCGGAAAACAAATCTTGTTTTCTAAAAGTAAATCACACACCACCCATAACATGACACCACCCGAATCTAGTCACGCAAGGTTGATTGTCGAGCTTTAGTCAAGTTAATCCACGCATGAGCTATGTAGAAGGTGCGTTTGTCAACTCGCAAGGTTGATTGTCGATCTCTAGCCGAGTCAACCATTGGGCAAGATACCACCCGTTGATTTACAATTTCAAAATAATATTTTGAATAGTTGTCGAGCTTTAGTTGAGTTATTTAAAATCTTAGTTTGAAGTTGGTGTGGAGGGATCAAACATGCCAATCCGACACAATGGTTGTCAAATTGGATCCCATAAGGAACTAAGAGTTGCAATAATGGATTGCAATTGGTAAAATGGTTACCGGCTTAAATAGCTTTACCACGTGATCCGTGAAAAACCCGTCACGGTGTAAGGTGAAATACGGTTCTTAGCCCTTGTTAAGATAGTTGTTTTTCTTTAACACATGGGGTAATTATTTTAACAAGGTTTATCAAACTAACTAAAACTACTTTGCTTTAATAGATGACATCTTCAAGTACCAACAACACCACCCACTTCTCTCTTCATATTTTTCTAGAGAAGGAGAAACTTGATGGGAGAAACTTTATGGATTGGTCTAGGCAATTACACATTATCCTAAGACATGAAGATAAGTTGTTCGCCATTGAGGAGACCCTTTCGGAAGCCCCTACTACCAGCGCGAGTAGGGTCGTTCGAGATGCGCATGAAAAGAGTGTCAAAGACAAAACCAGGTTACTTGCATCATACTAAGCACGACGAGCCCCAATTTGCAAAAGAGAATGGAGCATGTAAGTGCTTATGAGATGATGCTTGAGCTGAAGGACATGTTCCAACTGTAAGCAAGGCAAGAACGGTATGGGTGCCAGAACAACCTACTCGGTTGCCGGCTTCAGTACGACAGAAACGTAAGCCTCTACGTGCTTAAGATGAAGGCACTATGAGCGCTTGGAGAGACTAAGGTTTGCCATAGGAAGGGAAATGGTGGTGGATATTATCTTGCGATCCCTTCCTCCATTGTATGATCAATTTGTTGTGAATTATCATATACATGGAATGGACAAGTCCCTAATGGAGCTACATGGTATGTTGAGGACTGTAGAGTCCAATATAACCAAACAAAAGCCCATCTCTCCAGCTCCCGTCTTGGTAATCAAGGAAGGTGGCGCCAAGAGAAGGAAGAAACCAGCCTCTACCCTGAAGGGTAAATGTAAGGGGAAGGTTGGGGCTCCCAAGCCTAACCCTATCCTTTAGCCTAAGCCAAAGGGTCTTATTCCCCAGGCGAAGACTCTGGAAGAGGCGGTTTGCCTCTTCTGCAAGGTAAAAGGGCACATGTGCCAGAGCTGCCCAAAGTATCTAGAAGGCCTCAAGAAGCTTAGAGCTTCGGGATCGGGTGCTTCTACTTCAGGTACGTTCATGATTGAACTCCATCATACTTCTACTTCAAATGATTGGGTTTTGGATACCGGCTACGGCACTCGTATTTGTAATATTGTGCAGGTGCTAAGGGAAAGTAGAAGGCTGAGAGATGGAGAACTAGATCTTATAATGGGGAACAAGGTGATCATCCCTGTTTTTGAGAAAGGAAGCGTGATGCTAACTTTTAGATCTGGTTACTTTATTATTTTAAAAGATGTATGTTATTCACCAAATGTGGCGCGAAACATTATTTCACTATTTGCTTTGTATGATGATGGATAATTCTTTAAATTTGATAAGGGTATTATCTCTTGTCTTAAGGATAATATTTGTTATTTCAAAGCTGTAACAGCCGTAAACTTGGTCTAGTCGTTAGCAGGTTGGTGGTGAGTGATTATGTTTGTTTATGTGTTTATGTATTTAATTATGTGATTAAAATAAATATTTTATATCACATGAATTTATGAAATAGACGAATTCGTTTTTGAACGAGGGTTTTAGAAAAAACTTCGTAATATGTTAACTAATAATGGATGATTGCTTAATTGGATTGACTGTATGTTAGAAAGCAAAGTAGTACACTAATAGTTGTAATTATCCTAAATGTTGCGACCACATTCTTGGTTTAAATCATTAAACTGATTTTGTGTGTACGTGTATATTGAAAGTATATATGGATATACATGAGTTTAGTAAGCCACCTCCTCATTTGATACATATATCTTGTATGTGTAAAAGTTTGTGTGTGTTCTTACACTTGACGAAGGCTCAAGACTAGCAAACTTGAATCTTTGAATTTGAGGGTTGGTGTGTTTAATTGCAAAACAAAGGTTTGTACATGTTTCTTATTGATTATAATCATGATTCATGTTAGTTTTGATATGTTTATGATGGGTTTTGGTGCTTGAATATGAAGAACACCATTAATGAGTTTTGATGAAACTTGACAAATGGGTTTTATTGATTTTGAGAGTTTAATTGGTTTTGATGTGTTTTTATTGATTGTAAACATGTTATATGAAGTTTATATTGTTTTAGAACTGTTAGAAATCGATTCTAGATTTATAGTTGTGTTTTGGAGTATTGGTTTAAGGCTGGAAGAAGGCAGAAGCAAGAACAAACAGTTCTGTTCGTCGCGCCACGCGACGAGTCTAAAGGAAGGAACACGACGCATTCTTGGTTGGTCCGACTTTGGTGATCCGACATTGATGGTCTGACTTTGATGGTCCGACTTTGGTGATCCGGCTTGTGTGGTCCGACTTTGGGGCTATCCGACTTATGGAGCGACGCCTCGCTTCCACTTGTTTTTCAGCATTTAAGCTTTTGTTTGCTGATTCGATCGTGTTGCATGTTATATGTTTGTTTCATATGTGATTCTAAATTTTTGGTTATGGTTATGTTTGATATAAATATATGTGTATATATATATTTATGAATCGAAGACTGATTTCTGTGTTGTTGTGTCCTCAGGAACTGCGAAGACTCAGTGACATTAGACAACTGAGCGGTGTGATTGAGAATCGAGTTGAGTGGATTTTAACTCACGGATGGTAAAGGTTATGATTGATATGATTGATGTGATGCATGTGATTGATTGATAGACTGTTTAGTCTGGTGATTGGTGATTGGTGATTGAATAACTACTAATGTGTTTTTGGTTTATACATGCTCGTGGTATGATAACGAGTATCGTGATATGATAAAAGTCAGCTATGTGTGTAGTTCGGCTGGGCTCGTTTGCTATTGGCGGTGCAATTGGAGACCTTCTAATGCATGTGTTGTACGGAAGGAATTCAACTGTGTCAATTAGCAAAGGGCTATCGGTAAACCTTTGCTTTGGCCTGCAATTGGCTGAAAAGTTCTGCGTCGAACCGCCGGTCTTTCGGATTTTATGTGATTACATGCTTTTGTATTGATTGTTGCCGTTTGTTGTTGTGGTTTAGCTTCCATTCACTTAGTTCTGTGCTAATTCCCCATTGTTAACCCGTTTTTACAAGTTGGTAAGTGCAGCTGTTTAGCTGTGGTTTTGAGAGAAGGAAAAATTGACAACGCTCTGATATTTTGTTTTGAAAAGAGACGAGCCATGTTTTGTAAATCCTTTGTAACACAATGATATTGTACTTTGTAAACAGTGTAATTTATATTTGTGGGTTTATGTATATTCTATTTTGATCAATGCTTCCGCAGCGATATATAAAAAAAATGGCTTAAAATTTTCGGTGTTACACACCCCCTTGGGTCTTTTCTTTGTACTCGGCTCTAGCACCTTGCTAGATCCTGTTTTTTCTTTAATTATAATAAAATTTGGGGTGCTCTTGAGATGGGTGATGATCATGCCAAAGTTCTCCTCAAAAATGTGTTTCTTTGAAAATTGAAACTATGTGTTTTTTAATCATACGTTGTTTCAAAACTATCTACATCAACCCCTGTCCGTAGCAACGCACAAGCACAAAAAAACCTTGTTATCCACGCTTTCTTAATTCACAGTAAAGATTTTATGTTTCTAAAACTTAACCAATATTAATATGGTTATTGATGTTATTATTATCATAACTACCATATTATCATATAATAAAAAAATAAAAATTGTTATTACTATTACTATAGTTATAATCATTACCACTTCTATTAGCTAATATTTTCATATAGGATCAAAGTTCAGGTATGTTCAATATTATCAAAATCAAGAGTGAATTATTAAAGAAGTTTTCAAACAATAAATTTAAGCTTTTTTTTTAATAGCTAAACATACACACACATCTATTCTAAATCAGATGTTTACTACCGTGACTTGAATCCGCAACCTTAAGGTTGGGGAGCACCTTTTTCAAACTCTAATATTGCTAGGCCAAGTGATGGTAACATTTTGAAATCACTTACTATTAGGCAATATACTCTTTGTAATAAGATGTATCCACGTAAAAAACTATCAAATAAATTTGCTTTTATTCCGGCGTAATGTGCGGGCTTTTTAAAAAACTCGTCATAAATAAAATTAAACTTGAGCTTCGTCTACGTTTAGGTGCACCTTTTAAAAAATTTAGTAAATAATTAAACAGTAATTGAAATCTACAATATAAACTAGTTTGTTTTAAACTTAATAAATCATTAAGATCTCAATTTGTAAGGAAATAAAGAAATGAAAGATTCGTAGGTGAATGTACAAGAATAATAAGAGGAAAAGAGGGGAGTGGAACATATAAGAAAAAAAGGGAATCCAAGAGAATTCAAACATCAAGAGAATTCCACCATCACCCCTTGAGGCTATAGGACAATGGTCTTAACCATCTCTGTCATATCAAAAGTTCAAAATAAAACATGATACTGTAAGTTTGTGGGGTTCCAATTCAAAACCAATTGGTTATGAGAGGAGTAGCCCATGACCCTTATTAAGCACATTACAAAATCACTTTCCGTCCGATGTGGAACATTACTCAACAGATACCTGATATATATTATTTAAGCAGTGTACCCATTAGTAAACATTAATAGGCGCAGGATAACTTTGTACGAATTGTATATATGTTATAATTATAAGATGTGTTTAAGAAAGACAGACAAAAAAAAGTATCATGTGAAAGAACATAAATTTAAAAAAAAGGAACTTCTTATTATTAAAAAACAAAGCACGTAAAGGGAAAAAAGAAGACTTAAATAACATAATACCAAAATTTAAATAACATTATAAATTTATAATAAAGGAAATACAAAAGAAAAAGAAATTGACAAATGTTTATATTTATAATAACGTATTACGTACATAACATAATATACTTACAGCCCTTGACAATGAAGGTGATACCTCCTTGTACACAATTCTTCTAAATCATTGATTAAATGCTAATACTTACACACTTTCAAATCTACAAACTTCACTATTATACTTACAATCCCGTTCCCATAGGACGAACACAAATAGTGAATTTATGCATCTATCTCATGCAGAAGAGTAGTACATGGATCGCATATTGATTGTACACACAAATTGTACATTCATACAAGTTCATACAAGTTCATTCTATCTTTATTTTTTATGTGTTCTAGTCTGTTTATGGGTTAAGTTTTCTGTTTTCACATAGATTAGATGAACCCTTGTTTATTGGTTTGATTTCTACGGATCCGGATGTTTAGAACTTATATAATTCATCATGTTTAGTTTTTTCAAAGATTCATTCATATTAAAGTTTCTATCTTTATATGACCTATTGCTGAGTTTTCATATGTGAGATGATCATTCTATCTATATGGCTTGTATCATGATTTGTTATAACAATTAGGAATCATGACTAGAGATAGATCAAATTCTAAGGTTAGGTTATAAAGTAATTAATTTTAATGTGTTTAACAATTGCATACGATTACCATTTATGTTAATTGATTGATTTTGTTAGCAATACGAATCAATAAATTAAGTCTTATTTGATACGAATTTACTGACTAATTATATGGATGGTTAATGTCATTGGATTATGATGAATCGGTATATGATGAATAATATCAATTGCACTTCCATGAGATTGACCTTAAATGAATGGGCTATCGAGTCTAGGTGAAAATACTTCGTATTAATTGTTTCCATTCCAGGTTCTCAGCTTTATCTTACTTTTAATTTGTTTTTTATTTAGTCTAATTATTAGTTTACATATTTTGTTGCACTTTTAGATTAAAACCTAAATTCCCCGTTTACTCGCTTTCTTTAGACTGATTATTAAATAAATATTTTAAATCTGAAATAATACTCATTTTTCAAGTTTGACAACCCGGTCTTGCCAATACTATATTATAATACGATTAGGTACACTTGCCTAATTATGTGATAGTCGGTAGTGTTGGTGATTTCATTTTATAAATATAAAACCTGATCTAATTACGCACATCGGTCATAAATGGGAAACCTGCACAAACCCTCACATATATACATACACATCTTCATTTAATTTTTTTACTTACTCAAACACAAAACCATCGTCTTCTTTCATCGCTCATCAAATTACTATCACCGTCAATTGTTATCACAATGATGAAGTTGAATATTTTTCGTACCCTCACTAGTTAGTGGCGAGATGTACACACTTACGAATCTTGACGCTAATGGTTGGAACATTTTGGATTTTAAATGTTCTTGCATTGGAGGTTCTACAACTTTCTAGATTTCTATTATTTGTGCCCCTTATAACTTTACCACAAGAAGATTTGTTCTATTTGATGATAACTTCGAGTCAATGTAACACCAGAAAATCCTAAGCCATTTTTTTTAAACACGTGCTGCGGAAGCTTTACATATATATTTACATAAACTTACAACCAGAAGTAATTTACAAAATACAATCACTTGTCTGTGTTACAAAAGTAAAAGCATTGCTCGTCTTAAAATTCAAAAACAAATATCAGAGCGGACGGTCAAGCTTTCCTTAAACAACAGCACAAAACTCACACACCTGCAAAAGCAATCAATAGTGGGGAATTAGCACAAAGCTAAGTGAGAGGAAGCTTAAATCACAACAGCAAGCATCAACAATCGATATCAAAGCATGTAATCACATAATCCA
>JAUEJL010139864.1:0-10839 GCA_032274825.1 Drosophyllum lusitanicum | reverse complement strand
TGTTACAAAACAAAAACTAATTACCGCCGCAGCATTGCGCTGACACGATGCTATTATATATATATATATATATATATATATATATATATATATATGATGTAGTGATAATATTTGGAACACAAGGAGGATATATCACCTCTTAAAAAAGAATAATGACTGGGTTACTTAATTAGCCCTTTAATTGATGGGTTTCATCCATCATATGATTAATTAATTGATAAGTTTGAGTTGAGTCTTCTCTCTCTCTCTCTCTTTGTGTGTGTGTGTTTAACCACATGCCATTCTTTCTACACTTTGCATCTGATTTAGCATTAATCAGGAAATGGATAGCCTATGCTCATATGCTTCTTAACTTGTAGCCAAATTTGCACCCGAAGTCCCCACCTAGCTACTACATCTACTTTTAACATATATACTCACACACCCAAGTGTGGTACTGTGTGTATGTACTTAATTAAGACATATATGATCCATCATCAATATGAAAATTAAATATACGTACAGTGTATATATATAGATGCATATCTCAAGAACGTGTGAAGAAACTGCAAATATGTTTTCGTTTTTTTTTCATATGGCCGGGAATTAACATCAGAAACATGCCATTAATTGTCCCCTCTGAATTAAAGACCCTAAATCTAGCAATATTTAGGTTCACTCACCCTAGCTTTATCTAAAATTAAACACACGTACATATTAATTAACATATATATATTGATTAATTACATTATACTTCTTGCCTTTTTCTCCATAAATTGGGGCAGCACCAATGATGACGACGACGGTGAGGATGAAGATGATGGAAAATTTGGCACGAAAGCTTCAAGGTACTCCGTTTGAGAACTTGCACACGGGTTAAAGTCATGTGAGTTCATAACTGGTTGGTTAATATTGGTGCTCAATTCGATATTATGGTCGGAGTTTTGGCCAAGGATGAGGTCATAATTCTTGAGTTTGAGAATATTTTGATCATATGATGAGTTGGAGAATTCTGCGGGTAAGTGATTATCAAAGACTGAAGGTGAATTAAGTATAAATGATGGAGGAAGGGGAGGGAGATTAGGGGTGATGGGATCATTATTAATATCGAAGCATTTATCATCAAGATTATTAATAATTAGCTGAGGCGGTTGACTGCAGGCAGGAGGTGGTGGTGGTGGTGGTGCATGGACATGATGGAACATCATGTGGTGTTCATATGGGCTAATCTGTACATGATTAAGGTTTGCATGATCAATTAATAAACCTTCATAATAATATTGATGATCGGCAGTAATTAGAGGAATATGAATGTTGGTGGTTTTAGGGTTATTAGAAAAGGTGGTGGCAAGATGATGATGATGACTAGATATGTGGTGGCTATGAGCGTTAAGAAGCTTCTTTTTAATACTCGAGTTCCAAAAGTTCTTGACTTCGTTATCTGTCCTTCCTGGTAAATGTTTTGCGATTTGCGCCCATCTATACATACATACATACATATATATATATATATATATATATATATATATCCAAAACAAACGAATATCGATCAAAACCATATTCAAATTGAATATGAAATTCATAATATATATATTAATTGTTTCAACTAATTGACCTGTTTCCGAGAATCCGGTGGAGGTCGACAATCAGAGTGGCTTCTTGGGAAGAAAAGCTTCCTCGTTTTAAATCGGGTCTTAAGTAATTAATCCATCGCAATCTGCAACTCTTGCCGCATCTTTGAAGCCCTAATACATATAGATTAATAAGTTGTTAATTTTTAATTAAAAATACTCACGAAATGGATCATACAAGTAAATTTGTACGTACGTAAGGAGTAACGACATATATATTAATAGAACAAATAATTAAATAAATATAAAGATAAAAACCCATCACGTAGATCTAATCTCTCTCTCTCTCTCTGTGTCCTTCATACACAATGACAAATTAATATGACGAGTGAAGGATTCAAAATCTCATGTCAGGTACGTAGAGATCGAGATCACTGAGAAAAAATATATATCTCCAAATACACGTACGTACGTACGTACACATATGTTAAGTGAGATGTAGAGAGAGAGAGTAGAGATCGACCAGCAAGCTTAGGAACGGAGCTCCAGCAGCCATGGCCATGGGAAGTAATGTAGTTGATGAGTTTTTCGTCTTCTTCAGGTGACCACAACCCTCTTTTCACTTTTTGCTTGTTGCAGCAACTATGTCCTCCTCCATGTCCCATTTAATTTCTCCCTCGATCTCTCGATCTACTGCTAGTGCTTAAGTGCTAGCTTATAATTAATTCTATCGAACTAATAGTAATTAATTAAGAAGATCGAATGCTAGCTGCGCCGGCGCGCAATATATATATTAAGAAAAAGTGAGCTAGCTAGCTAGCACGCACGCACGCCATCCATCCATCCATTCATATATATATACACAATTACACACACAAATACACTCGATCTCTCGCAGTTTTGTAATATTAAACTGACTACCTACTACGTACAATGCAAAACAGAGCCTCGTAAGCAAGCAAGCAAAAGGTACATGAGAGAGAGAGAGAGAGGGGTGTGTGTATGTGGTAGTAGGAGGACCGGAGGTAGGAGGAAGAGATGGAGGAGTCGTCTGTAAGATATATAATATTATATTTGGTTCCTATTTTTGTCTTGTTATATAACAATTTCAAATTGCTTTTCTATACCCACTTAAATCATTAATTTCATACTTTTTAAAATCCCACATATATCTCCTTAATTAAAACGATCGAACCGTCTAATTAGTTACTTGTTCAATCGTAAATTTTCCTTTATTTCGGTTAATGTTTAATTAGTTTCAACTTAATTTATCATAGACCGGTTTTTCTTTGTTTTACTTAAAAAATCGATAATAGATTACCGCGATATATAGTTCAAGGTTAAATTGTACGATTAACTTTTTTTTGGTTATCATTATATATATGTAATGAATTTTTTATTCTTTAAAATAATATAACTAACTTTAATAATTCATTCATTGTATGTAATTAAGTTGTTGTATATACAATAAGAAATATAACAAAGTTCATCGTATATAATAACAAACAAAAATAAAACATGAAAAAAAAGTTGAGTCCATACAATGCAATAATTACATATAAACATTAGTTTTGTATACAATAATAATGAAAACAAATTAAGTTTATATTGTATTTTTATGTAATTAATTAATTTGCTATAATTCAATAGATAATTTGCATAGATTTTACTTTTTCAAAATATATTAAACTATACTCAAATGTTAATGTGTGTATCCTCCTCCAAAAATGTTATTGTATGTATTAAACTTTTATTTTGTTGTTATTGTACGTATTTTGATTACATAAAAAAACAAAAAAAAGTATAAGATTATTACATACAATAGGAAGTTTAATACACACAATAACATGTTTTTTGAAAGTTTGATACACATAATAACATTTTTGGAAGGTGAAGACACACATTAACATTTGGAGTATAGTTTAATATATTTTGAAGAAGTAAACCAAGCCAATTTGCATATGATCGATTCAATGATATACTTGTCTTAACATTTGAAATGAGAAAAATGATATATCATGTTACTATTTATTCTCATTTTATCTTCCTACTCACCATAAAATAACAAATGGAATCCACTAACTTTTTTTTTCTCACTTTCTTTATTGATTTTAACACTTGTGTTGTTATTGTAAATAAAAGAAAATAGTAGAAAGATATATCTTAATTTTGAGGTAGATTCGTTTTTTTTAATGACAATTGATATTCCCCATAAATAAATCGAAACATGAATCAGATCTAATGAAGAGGTACAGGTAGGAAACTTAATAATTAAATATTCTGGTTTACGTACACTAGCTAGCTAGGAAGCTAGGTACGTACGTATGGGAACCGGATAGTTATTCTAGTTTACTTTAATTTCACTTTCTTCTTAATTAATTGTATCTCTAAATAAACAAAAGAGATATATAAGAGGCCAGGGTTGACATCGATGCCAAATTCTGAACTAAAGTTCAGTGATGTAGTCAATGGGTTAATTAAGAATTTCAAAATATTATAAACCAGTTTTTAACGGTCGAAAAGAATAAAATAAGATAACCAAATCATTATTAGCTCACTTTAGCATCAAATCAGTACGAGGGAAACTCTATTAGATGCAAAATGGGTCACAAATCTGAAGGAGAAAGATAACAATTATCTGGTGAATAACTCACATTTATTCCTAACCGTGTTAAATAATTGTCTATTTGACACGGTTTTATAAAGTCATGCTAAATAATTGTATATTTGGAAAGTCTTTTTAAAACCGTGCCAACAAGTTACTCATTTGACATGGTTATGAAAAACAGTGTCAAATATGCATGTGTTTTTTGAATGGTATTGAAAAAACGTGCCAAATAATCATATGTTTTTGGAATGGTACTGAAAAACCGTGTAAAATAGTTTTGTATTTGACAATAATCAGAAAAATTGTGCCAAATAATTGTTTGTTTTGGAGCGTTCTAAATAACTATGACAAATAGTTGTGTATTTGACACTGTTTTGAAATATTGTGCTAATAATTGTTTGTTTTGGAGCGTTTTTGATAACCATGCCAGATAGTTGTGTATTTAGGACTCTAGCTAGCGATTCTGTGAAACTAACCAACCATTTTGCCTATAGCGTTGACTTCGATTATACCCTTCTGGTAACGACTCTACCTCTTGATACTATTGTGCCGACTTATTCGTCGGGATTCAATACCCATGAGTGGACTGTTGGGTAGTGACATTCGTGAAACCGATATTAACCAAAATAATTGTGAAACAGAAAATGGGGAACTAACGAGGTGTCTCTTATGGAGGAAGATGTCTACTTGATATCAGATTTCAAATGTAAGCATGTTAAGGATTGAGATTGTTTGTAGAGCTCTCCTCATGTCTGTATAGTATTAGGCTAATTCGATAGTTTAGAATTTTAAACTGTTAAGATAGCTCGAATGAAGTATTTTTGTGTACTACAAAGAGGATCTTTGCAAGGATGGCTAGGATGAAATGTAAGTTCTTGACAAATGTTGAAGATCCTAGATTTGGCATGTTTTTTTAGTATGTTCAAGATAACTCATTTTTCTTATAATGTTTGCTGATAAAGGTAAAATTTTGTTGACAATAAACGACTATAAATATTATTTTGTTATAAAAAGAAAATCATGATCTAAAAATCTTGATTTTTTAGCATGTAACGATACCTTTTTTTAACAAACTAAAATTTATGATCTTTTGTTAGCACAAAAAAGTTAAACCTTATTTTTATTAGTAAATTTTGATATACATGTTTACTTTTGTCAGCCATTTGCCCTATAAATATTATTTTTCATACAACGACATCTTATTTTAGTTTTTTTTTTGTTTACTTTATAAAACCATATAACCAAGTATAGAAATGGGTATGACTTTTAATGAACAATAAGAAACAAAAAGATAGTTTTGTGTCAATCATAAATCCCTCTCAAATTAGTTTTTAAATTTGTAACGGATTCACGACAGTTCTTCAATTTTTTTATATATATTTTTTGATTAAAAAGATAAAAGGAGACATCTGCAAACGTTAGTTGTGTGATTTCTTAGATTATTTTTGGTGAATTAAAGGTTTTATTTTCATTTCTATAAACATATATGCTTATCTACGTACCTTTTTATGCAATTCTATACACGTGTGTGTGTATATATATATATATATATATATATATATATGTGTGTGTGTAATTAGTAGATTTTCATATTACGACACGTACGTACGTATGCCATGGGTATATTATAATTAATCTTTGTGTTATATAATAGTGCGAGAAAGTGAAATGAGTTAATTTTCTTAAATCAATTCAAAAGCCAAAAAAAGAATTTATTGAATTCGTCACAATCCGTGACGGGCCTTGTAACCTTGTTTATACACACACGTACATATACACACACACATATATATATACACTAGCATCGTGTCCGCACAATGCTGCGGCGACAAATAGTTTTTGTTTTATAGCATATCAAATGTAATGATATGTTATTCGCGCAATTCAATGTCACGAAAATTTTTTCTACAACAACTATTTTATTAATTTTAAAAATAAATTCTAAAAGATAGGGTGGATAATTGTGTTTATGTGAAAGAGTGTGTTAATGTGGGAGAACATATTTTAAATAAATAAAAAGTTAAAGTAAATTAGGAGAGAGAATGAAATGATTAAAGATTAAGTGGATTAGATTAATTTAGATAAAATGTAAGGTTAAAATTTTATCTTTATTGAATTTTAAAAACTATTAAAATTAAAGAGGAGAGAGAGTGTTAAATGGTTTATATAGTGGTATAGATATATGTATATAAAGGAAGGTTCAAGTACAAGACGAGTAAAAAATATGTTTGATCGAAACTAACCGAAGCGGACCGATTTACACACTTTCAAGTCGGTTCACGGTTCCTATAAATTGTTTATTTCGGTTTTCGGTTCCGCTGGGTCCGGTTTTTACATAGAACTGAACCGGAACCAATTAGGAACAAATGGTTCGGTTCTCGGTTCTTATGTTGGGGCATTTTTTGTTTCGCTTTTTTCAGGTTCGGTTTAGTTTGGAACCGAGTTCATCCCTAGTTTAAACGAGAACTGTTTTTCATATGAAAACTGCGATAACCAATATTAACAATTGATTAAAACAAATCAATAGCTAAGAATTACAACGGCTCATTAATGAGGGGTATTTTTGAAATTTTAAGCTAATCATGATGCATCATGTATCCATTATGACGCAATTCACGTTTGAAAAAAATGTATAAATGACCAAAATATCATTATTAATGAGTCATTAAAGATGTTACAAATAATTCTTACAGTTCTCGGATGAAAAACAATTATTATTTAAACTTTTTTCCTCTCTCTTTTATATATATATATAAAGACTTGTGTGAACACTAATTATGTGATTTTTTAGAAATATTGTTATTTTGGGGAAATAAAAAGTTCCATATGTGTTAATATATACACGAACGTCTGTGTTACCAAAGAATTTTATTTTATATTCCTAATAAATATCATTTTCTTTTTCATACAACGATAAGACCATCCGTACTAGACTAGCGGGTGAGTGTTGGTTCCAAGAGACGAAAGGCATAAACACCATTGCCCCCCTCCTTTTAGCTGGTTGCACTCCGGTTGATCTTGAGTCTCCCTCCCTCGTTTTCTTTTATTTGTCTATCTCTTCATTCCACTTTTATTTCTTTCTATCTTTCTTTTCTATTTATTTATTTATTTTTAAATAAAAAAAAGTTATGTGTGATATTGTAAGATAGAATGAGATAAAAGGGAAAAGTGATTTAGTGAATGTGACAAGGAGGATGAGGCGATGGATGTTGATGGTTTAATAATAACGTCGGTGTGCATAATTTTTCATTTTCTTTGTTTTATATATAGTTATATAATAGTGTGAGAAAGTGACGATGAGTGTATTTTTGTAACTAATGACGGATTTATGATAAAACTTCAATTTGTTTTATATATTTTCAATTAAAAAAAGCATAAGAAGATATATTCAGTGTGACGACTAATTATGTGCTTTTATAAGATATTTTATTACTTTAGTGAAATAAAAGGTCTTGCATACATTTTTATATGTATAGTTGTATATATCCCTATGAAATTTTCTAAACGTAAACAATATTATAACTAGTGTTTATAAATAAGTGTACAAGAAGACGAGGGTATTTTCTAAAAAAAAAAATTAAAAAGTAGAAAGATATTTTTTATCCCTCATAATTTCGTGACAAATCTTCAAAATTTTAGAATAATGAGATATCACTACCCGTGCGATATGAATGGAAACGTTAGAACTTTTTTAAATTGATTAAAAAAATAATTTTATTTATTTTTTGTGTATTTCTCTTATAAGTTTTAGTATGTAATATTTGGTGTAAATCAAAATATATATATTAATTTGTAACCCACTTATATTTAACTACATTTGGCTATAAATTATAATGCATTACGATGTTTATGGAACAAAATTTAATTTCTTAATAGTATGAATTTGAATAATAAATTTTCAGATAAATGTCATACTATAATTAATTTTATATTAAAATATAGATAAAAATAATATAACCAACAAATATTATATTTAGAACATACAAAATATATTTTTTATTATTATGATTTTCGTACAAAATTTATTTTTAGATAAATATCGTATTGAAATAAAATTTATATTAAAATATAGATAAAAATGTGATAATAAAATATATATTTATATTTACACCAAACATTATATGTTAAAACTTATAAAAAAATAAATAACATATAAAATTAATTATTTAAGTATAATAATATTAAAACAAAAGGTTAAATAGAAAATAAATAAAAAAGAACAATCAACGCACAAGCATGCAACTCAATCCTGTCAAAACAAAAAAAGATTAAATATGCAGCTGCTGAAAATCGAATGCATAACCCTTTAACCTTCGCTCAGCTGTAATGGTAAATGACCATTGCCACTCTACCAAAAAGATGTTTTTTTATCAAGGGGGGGGCTCAAAAATTCATTTAATCGAATCATAACCGATTTAATCCACAAAACCGACCCAAACTAACCGAACCAACTAAAAAACTGATGGTTCGGTTTCTAAATTTTGGTTAACCAATATTATTAACCGAATCGCTGCAATAAAATATATTGTAATTTTTATATTATTTATCTATACTAATATGAAACCTTGTTAAGGATCATTGTATGTAAAATTAAAAAAAAGTACTTTTAGAGTAACGTGTTTTAGAGTTTTAGGAGTTTTGTTATTATTTCTCAGCTTTATAATCGTTTTCTATTATATATCTTCTATACGACGTCTCGTATTTATTTATTTTCGTATGACATTAAGTTTTCTTATTTACTTTTATGCCAAGTATTGTTCATTTCTTATACTAAATTCTTGTTCATTTTACTCAAATTTATTTTTAATGTTCAACTTCCTTATTGTTAACCGCCCATGAACCGTTTAACCGCTCCATTAAAAAATCGAACAAATGAGTTTGAATTAAACATAGACGTTATTATTGGTTATGGTTCGGTTTTAGGTCTTAACCGACCCAAACCAACCCGTGCGCGCTCAGCCCTATTTGTTATTGACAGTATCTCTTTTATATATTATAAATATTTTTGCAAAAATACAAAAAATACTGTTCATCACCCTTAATAATTGTTGTATATTATAATTTGCGGTTAACCTTAAATTTTGTTTTGTATAACTTTTGATTATGGAACATGAAAAGATAAGTACAAACACTACCTATGTAACATATATTTGTTGTAGTACAATATATAACACACCTATGTAAATAATGCGTTGTTGAATTTTATGTTTTCAGAACACCTACATATATATCTGAAGGTATTGTTAAGTTTTAATATTCCATAGGTAACTTATAAAATTAAGATATAAGTTTAATTATGGAAAAATTACCAACGACCATATATTGATCACCAACGGTTTGTTTGTTGCTAAATCACCTATATATATGTTATGGGTTAGGATCCTCTCATGTTTGAGTCAAACATGATTGATTATGTTCTCTCACAAGCATGAGAGTGGATTCTACAAAAGGGACCATTATTGACTAAAATAAGGGACCCACTCTCATTTTTGTAAAAGAATATGATGAGTCATATTTGACCCAAACATGATAGGATCTTAACCCATATGTTATATAGTTTTAGGAATTAACTACCAACGTACACTTTTCAATTGTCAATGGTTTTTCCCTTGATAAATAACAACGGAATATTGAAAGCTGCGGTAAATAATTTTACCCGCCGGACTTTTTTTATAGTGCATTTTTGTTAGTAATCTTGTTGTTAAACCGAATTATCAACGAATTAACCTATTGTTAAAAAATATCGCTTATTATATTGACAGTTTTTCTAGTAGTGTGAGATTAAGCTATGACATAAATAGTTTATTTAATTAATACCCTCACTAAACTTTCTAAACTAGCTACAAAATCTTTATTAATTATAAAAAACGAATAATTCATATATTTATAGATAAATAATAATATCACTAGCTAGAAGTATTATTTAATGAGTGGTGTTTAATAAAGTTTATTTAAAAAACACAGTCCTAAAACTTTAATATTCAATCACAGGTGATTCAGTATACAATCAAATGTGATTTGTAAAAGCATCATATGTGAATGATAAAAAATTACGAAAATGTCACTTCGCCCTAATTTTTAAAATTTAATCTGGACCTTTGATGCTATTAACAAAAAAGTTAAAATTAGTCCCTTAAAACTATAAATTAGTTATGGTCTATATTAAACATTCTTTATTATTTAATTAATTAAAAGAATAAATAACAGTCCGCTGTTATATATTATAAAATTCGTTCGGACTTGGTTCTTTTTTTTTTTCGAATAACAACATTAATTGTTGCGGGGTCATGATGTGGAAGTTTCATGACAGTATTTGTATTATTATTGAGCCTTTAACTCCAATTTAGTAATCGGTTAATGCATCAATATCTCTTATGAGTTATCTCCATTTTTAATTAATTTTTCTTTTTCAATTCCTTAATTAATCTTTAATTAATTTTCTGGTTAATTTAGGTTTGTGCCGACAATTAAATTACATCATATAAACTCAATCCAACACACAAGTCAAACAGATAACTAGCAGCTACATCATTATCAAAACAAAACACAATTAACATGATTGATGTATATAACAACATAAAATATCAATTCATAAATCTTGCTAGATCGATATATAATCCGATTCTTACATCTAACAATTAAGCATTAATTTTAATCTTAATATTTAATTATTTATATATA
>JAUEJL010139853.1:0-10840 GCA_032274825.1 Drosophyllum lusitanicum | reverse complement strand
TATTTATTCTGTGGATTGCAGGAAGCTTTCCTTTATTTTAGCCTTTGAAATAGCTGCTGAAATTAGACATGGAGGTAATTTGAGATAATTGCTTAAATTAGGCAGAGAGGTAATTGTGCATCTAATTGAGATGATCAGTTTGGAATCCCATGAGAAACTGTAGTTGTTCCATTGATCCTTCCAATTCGGTTCTTATCAGAATTTGAACAAATCAGCTGATCCTATGGACAAGCAAAAGGCTAGCAAAACTGATGTCGCTCTTGAAGATCTCCATATTCATATTCAACTTATGCTTGAAATTGCAAGGGGCGTTGATACAAATCAAATTGGCAACCGAAAGACTAACGGCAAAACGCACCGCTAGTCGAAGGCTTAATTGATAAACCCTGGCCACCGAGAGAAAACAAAGGGTTTGGAACCCCCAGTTTCGCCGACAGAGACCGGCGCCGCCACCGTGGACACTGGCGAGGCGTAGGCTGTCTTAGATTGCTCCGGTAATAATTTTAGGTTCTCCGCGTGGCGCTTCTCTAACTCGGACTGCAACTTTTCAATTGTCTTATCCAGCTTTTCCACCGTCCATCTGATCGTGTCGGGTACTGCTCCAAGTTTGCCTCTAAATCAGTAACTTTCGTCATGATTTTCAAAGGAAACACAGGTGGATCGTTGTGGCTCTGATACCAATTTGATACAAATCAAATTGGCAACCGAAAGACTAATGGCAAAATGCACCGCTAATCGAAGGCTTAATTGATAAACCCTGGAATTCGAGAACCAAGTGATCTCCCAGGTAGCAAACAATTAACAAAGTATTTGAATGAATGAAAAAATAGGGTGGCCGGCCCTAACTTAAAGACAATGCAAACCCCTAGGCCATTATTTAGGAAACCAAACATAATTAGGAAACCAAATATAATTAATTAAATAGATAAATTGAACTTGACAACTCCAGACCCTCGAGAATTATTCTTTTGCTGCCTTGGTCTTTTCGCGCCTTTGATATACCCGACCCCAGTGGTTGTATCATTACCCCCTCCCTGAAGAACCACCTTGTCCTCAAGGTGAAACTCAGGAAACTGCTCCTTTAAACAATCGGCCACCTCCCAAGTTGCCTCCGAAACCGTTAATCCCTTCCAACGAACCAACACTTCTCAATCCCCGGTCCTAGTACCCAACACTTCCTCCGGTTGACAAGCCACAGTCATATCATCCGCCAAACCCACCGACAAATCCGGTTCAGCCACATGACTCCCAATAGCCGCCTTGAGCTGTGACACATGAAAAACAGGATGTATGGTCGCTCCAGGTGTAATCGATAAGCAACCTGCCCCATTCGCTCTAACACCTCAAATGGACCACAAAATCGTGGTGATAGCTTTGTATTCTCCTGTCTCGCCAAAGTACTCTTCCTATACGGCCTTAGTTTCAGAAAAACCCGATCACCCATTGCAAAGTGAACATTACGCCTCTTCCCGTCTGCCTGAGCTTTCATCGGCTGTTGTGCCCGTAATAGGTGTGCCCGCAAATCCCCTAGCACCTCATCCCGCTCCAGTAAGTATCGGTCCACCTCAAAAGTAGTAGCCCTGCCACGATCATAATTAAGAAGTCCCGGCGAATCCCGACCGTATAACACCTTGAAAGGGGCCATACCAATGGATGAGTGGTAAGATGTATTATACCAATACTCAGCCCATGGCAGCCACCGAGCCCACAACTTCGGTCGAGTGGATGTGAAACACCTCAAATACGTCTCAAGACTATGATTCACCACCTCCGTCAGTCCATCCGTCTGGGGCAGTGCTTCGTTTCAAAGATGTTCCCTGGTATTTAAAAAATTCTTTACCCGATCAGGATCAGAAATTATAGATTTGGGGATACCATGTAGACGCACAATCTCCCGAATAAACACGGATGCCACTGATGCTGCTGTATAAGGGTGTTTTAAGGGAATGAAATGTGCAGATTTACTTAGGCGATCCACTAGCACCAGAATCACGGAATATCCCATTGACTTTGGTAACCCGTCAATGAAGTCCATGGTGACATCCTCCCAAATCCGTTCCGGTAGATCTAATGGTTGGAGCAGTCCTGCAGGGGCAAGATTGGAATATTTGTTACGTTGGCACACGTTGCATTCCGAAACCATTTTAGCGATGTCCCGACACATTTCTATCCAGAAAAACTCCAAGGCTAACCTGTGGTATGTCTTTTGGGTTCCTTCGTGACCACCGATGACCCCGCCGTGGATTTCTTTAAACAAACGATAAATCCACCTGGACGTGTGTGGTAAAACCAACCGGCCACGGTATAGTACGTTCCCTGCATGTAGTTCATAACCCTCTAACCCATCTGTTCCCTCCAACCTTGAACCCGGCCCCGAGATCTCAGGGTCATTACGCAAACCATTGAGAAGGTTATCATCACTTAGCCGGTTAGTTGTGGTGGCGTGTAGTTCCCCATTCGAAACCCTCCGAGAAAGAGAAGATATGGCCAGAACCCTAAGGCTCTGATACCATGTAGAATAATGAAAAAACCCGTAGGTATTTTGTATTACATTGACAACTATTTATAGATTACAAAAGGAGACAAACCCTAATGTGAAACCCTAATGGGCCCTAGCCTATCTATACAACAGGGATGGGCCATCCTATACTAAATTCTAATCTATATTCTCTAATAGATACATATGATAATAGTCTATTGTGCAGTTATCATCTCGTCTTGAGGAATTTCTAGCTGTTTTGACCATTTGTGGCTTGTGGTACTCCTGTTTAGTTTTCTGATTGTCCCTTATCATCCTTAAAATGGCTAAGAATGGTGATGAATTTGATGACAAGTCTTCTAGTGTGGTTCTCGTGTACCTGACTTGATTCCGACAACTACTAGACTTACTGATAACAAGCTGACTGGTGCTAACTTTTTTGAGTGGGGCAAAACTGTTCGTGTGTATGTTCAAAACATGGGTGAAGGAGTTAATAGACTACCTTAACTTCTTGTATTCCGGACAAAGTAACATCTCTCGAGTTTACAGTGTTTGCAAAGCTCTTCATCGTGGAGAACAACAAGAACGGTCTAACTTCTTATGTCATGGAGTTCAAGAAGACATATGAGGAACTGAACTCTCTTCTCCCATTGAGTGCCAATGTGAAGACTATGCAGACTCAAAGGGAACAAATAGTTGTGATTAGTTTCCTGACTGGCTTACGACCGGAGTTTGACTCCATCAGATCTCAGTTCTTGAATGAATCGAACGGTCTTGAATGAATCTTTAAGGACCCGAGCAAAGATTCATTCAAGAACTGAGATCTGATGGAGTCAAACTCCGGTCATAAGCTAGTCAGGAAACTAATCACAGCTATTTGTTCCTTTTGAGTCTGCATGGTCTTTACATCAGCACTCAATGGGAGAATATGAAGAGCTTTGCAAACACTGTAAATTCGAGAGATGTTACTTTGTACGGAATACAAGAAGTTAAGGTAGTCTATTAACTCTTTCACATATTCAAAATGACTGACTAAAGCCGAGACAGAAGGCTCAGTTCAGTTAATAATCTGCAAGAACAGACGAGCATCATTTTGTAACCACAAATCACGATCATGGTCACCATCAGCAGGTGGATCAGAAGTCAGATGGGAACCCATCCCCATGCTTCGAACATACAGACGAACAGTTTTGCTCCACTCAAAAAAGTTAGCACCAGTCAGCTTGTTATCGGTAAGTTTAGTAGTCGTCGGAATCAAGTCAGGTACACGGGAACCACTACTAGAAGACTTGTCATCAGATTCATCACCATTCTTAGCCATTTTAATGATGATAAGGGACAATCAGAAAACTAAACAGGAGTACCACAAGCCACAAATGTTTGCGATTCTTTGTTCACAACTGATTTGCTATTCTGGGCTTAACACTGATTTGTGATTCTGGCCTTTAACCACTGATTTGCGATTCTGGTCCAAAGCTGATTTGTGATTCAGCTTCAAAAGTTGATTTGCAATTCTGGTTTAGCAAACTGATTTGCGATTCTGAGCTTAACCCTGGTTTGTGATTCTGAGTTCAACACTAATTTGCGATTGTTGTGTTCAAACTGATTTACGATTCTGATTTAAAAACTGATTTGCGATTTTGAGTTAATCACTGACTTGCGATTATGTTGAGAAATCTGATTTGCGGTTGGGACTCAATAATCAACCAAGAATACCAATATGCGATTCTAAGATTTGCGTTTCCCAAAGTATTAAGAGATGATGAACTTTTGTGATCCAAATCAAATGGTCGATCCAAAAAACAGATTTAAAATGCAAAATTAACTTTGAAAACAACACTTTTTGAATCCAAAGCTCTAGAATCAATACCTAGTCTTTTAATCAAATAAAAACACTTCAAAAAGATGATTCAAGCTGTGAAACAGCCACGAATATAAACCCAGATTTCGAACAGAGTAATGTCCAATTTAATCACTAATTTTGAGGATTTTTCAAGGTTATTTGATTCAGATACACTCAGAAATGATAAGCACTCACCAAACAGTCATAATATCAGTCAAACAAAGTAACTTGGTGATGAACAGGTCAGGAACAGATCGAACAACTTGTTCACAGAGCATACGAACGAAAAAGAACGAAAAAGAACCAAAAAGCACAGATCAGAATCTTTAAACTTACCTTTGATCCACTATTGTGCTCTGATACCAATTGTGGGACCCAAATCAGTATAAAAAACAACAGCAAATGAAGGAATCAAACACCGCCGGGAAGGTTGTAACCCCTTAGCACGGTGGTAGATTTAAGTTCTACTCTGCGACCCGTGTTCACCGATGGCGTGACAGTAGCAGTGACGGGATTTCCTTCCAATCCTCGAGGTTCAACACTTGGTGAATCCTCTACGGAAGTTCCAGCATCATCACCAAGATGTGCGTACTCGACACTGCCAGTCCTAGTAGAATCGGAGAAAATAGGCTCAAAGTTTAGATTCTGTGTGAACAAAGGAAGTGTAATGAGCAGGGGAGATGGCTCGATTGTTTCAATATCAGTAACCTCCAAGTGAGGTACCGATAGATTAGGTGGTTGGTCCCCGTGCAATGGTGAACTAGTGTCTGTGGAGAGACAACAGAGTGGCTAGGAGGGATTAACGGTTGTGCTGTTGGGCTAGATGCAGCGACTTCTACTTCAGCATTGAACGGATCAGAACTATTCCTAAGGGGCTTGCCCGGATGTTTTCGGTAGTTTGGACATCTCCGTCTACCCTTTCAGAAGTTATCGCACCAAAAGCACCGTCTATCTCAGCCATTGCATCTTCCGTGTCAACAGAGGCAGTCTGTCTTGACCTTTTAACCATGGTTTTCCTTCTTTTCTTTCTAGACTGCTATGCCTCTTTGGAAGGTTGTTCCACCTCTTTTGAAGGTTGTTCTGCCTCCTTAGGTTGTGCAGTCTCTTGAGAGTAGTTGATAGTTAACCTCGATCTAAATACTTAGGATATAATTAAACTTTAGTTTATTATTATTATTATTATTATTATTAAACATGTTACAGCCCCCCTCACCCCACCGGCGATGTAACTGCCGACGGTTACATAGCCGCCGGCGGCTAAGGCAAATAACCGCTCCATATGTATGTCTATAAATATGTATGTACAGACAAGTGTAAATCATGATGAACACGTTGTAAAACTTTGAATATATATACAGAGAAGTTTATATACGAATTTCTTGATCTGAAACTTTTGGTATGAACTTTGTGTTGTAAATCGAGATAAGATCCAACAGTAATGTCATGAAAAGTTTTACTACGGCCTTCTCTCGAGACACCCGTATGACGATTAACAACAACCCAAACTTGCTTGCTAACCTATACTCCCTCGGCCTCAATAACCCTAGTCTCACCTTGTACTCCCTTGGGTGCACTCATAGGACCCTCATTCCTAGGGAGTAGGCCTCCTTGGGTAGGATCAACTGGGTTTTGCTGAGCCATAAGAGGCAATCTATGCAGTCTCCTGTAGCTTTTGACCTCCGCAGAATCCTGACCTGCAAGATTTAACACATAATCCGGTATGATCATTGCATCAATGCCGAGAGGTGTCTCCTTTTTGTGCGTGAAGGCGTGAACCTTTGCGGTTAATAACTCAGATTCTGGCCGTGCATGGATATCAACATGTCTTTCCAGAAAGAAGCTTACGATTAGAGACATGAACCGCCAGTAACAGAGAAAGGTCCTTTTCTTTTACCCGTTGTGTTGTACAATCTCCTTGAATTCTTTCCAAAAGATGCTAGTGAAGTCAATGTGACGGTTAAAGGCAATGGCATGGAAGACTGGCATGAACTGTGCTACAGCTTTCTAATCCTGTGTGCTTTCCAGATAAGCACTTGTTCACCAACATAAACAATGTAGACCATAATTGTGCTAGCTTTGGTCTTTTGAACAATAGAATCTTTGATAGAGAGGCATCTGTATATCCTAGACTCTTGATATCGATGCAGATTTGTGATTCAGTTGGAATTGCATCAAAAGTTGTTTTTCTGCAGGTAGATTACGGATATGTCTAAGTCTATTGCATGAGAAGGAAACCGTTGTATCGGTGATTGTGGCGTGAAAGCGTTCCAGATTTCTTTTTGTAATGAGATTTGGGGTTCCGAAGAACTGTTGCAGATAGACTTCCAGCACAGTGGCTCAGGTGACTTGCGAACTTATATGGTTACGTAATCTACTTGATGAAATTGGGTTTCCACAGTCAAAACCAATGAACCTATGCTGTGATAATCAGGCTGCTATCCATATCGCCAACAATCCAGTATTTCATGAGAGAACCTAACACATTGAAGTGGATTGTCATTTCACTCGAGAAAAGATAGATGATGGAACAATTCCAACTTCTCATGTAAGGCGGGAGCCACTGATGCTTTTACTAAAGCATTGCCTGGCAATAGAGTTAATTACATTTGTAACAAGTTGGGCATGATCAATATCTATGCTCCAGCTTAAAGGGGAGTGTTAGTGTTAATATTCTTAGTATTCTTTATAGTGGGTTAATTCTCTTTAGGGCCAGCTAGTGAGATGTGGGCCCTTAATGGGCTTTAGGGTTGACTTGTATATATCCCTATTTTCTGTTCCCTGTATTAATTAATCATCAGAAATAGAAGAGGTGGTTTTGGTCTCTTGATAACATTAAATAAGTTTCAATCTCTAATGGCTGCCAAGCAAGGCTTATTTTGTTTTTATTAAGATCTTAAATTTAAAAAAGGTATAAGCCCAAGCCTCCATAAGTCCCTAATAAGCCCTGCGTAAGCACACCCTATGCTTTCTGCTTTGGCAAACATGTTATTTTAATATTGCTTTATATGTAACTTTATGTTTTCTTTTTATTTCTCATGTTGTCAGGTATTTATACCCCAGAAAATGGGGCATAACACTAAGCAACTTTTTCACGTCCTTTCCTATAAGGTGGAAACCTACAAGAAGGGAAGAGATTCTTTTGAAATGAACTATGATCTTCTTGGAAAGGGTGATTCCCTAGAGACTAGATTTGCTCTTGGGAAGATCATTTTGAATACTATGGGCTGTAAGGTTGGCTTTAACCTTGATCATGACAGAGATACCAATGAGTTTAACCACCATGCGCCCTCTAGTCCCAAAAATGAAAATCTTATGAACAAAGAAGAGGATAGAAACCAACCACTGTTATCATCTGAGTTGGATTTGCAACTAAACCGTGCCCCCAAGAAGCAAAAATTGATGGCAAAACTAAGAAGTATCATGCACCAAAGACTGGGGCAATTTGAATATAATGTCCAGCAAAATGACAGCCAAGAAAGGATATTTACAAAGCATACAGAAGTCTTTGGCATCTCTTCTGATCCAAAAATGAGGTATTATGTAACTTTTGAAGCTAAAGGTAGTCTTTCAAATTAGAAGTTAAATGTTGTTTGTAATACCAAGGGGGTATTTAAATGTATGTGTTGAACTGATTATTTGATCATTGTGACTTGGGCATTAATAAATTTTTAATGCTTGAATAAACACATCTTAATTTTGATAACCTGTTTTGAATAAATAGTTTCATACTTGCTGCAACAAAATTGATCTATAAAGCGTAAACTAAAAAAAATTACCAAACTTTAACCTAATTCAAGAGACTTTTATTTCTATCTTGCCGAATATATCTTCTATTTTAACAAAATGCCATTATTTGGTCAGTTTATGTAATTTTATATAAATAATCAAGAATTGCTAAACACTCAAACTGCTGATTACCCCCTTTTTTTGAAATAGCATTGATTACCCTATTAGTACAACTTTAAACAACAAAAGCACTTTGAAACACCATGTCCTACAACCTGTTTTGTTAAAGCTGATTATTTGATTCCGATATTCAAAATCAGATCATCATTTCCATAACTCACATCCAATTCCAAACACCCCTAAGATGGCATCAACCATTTTTTTTATTTGCTTTAGTTCAATACAGGAAGCCTTTTTATCGTTACTGACTGACTTCCATAAGTTTCATCTCAGCTCTAGTATCAAAAGTTCTTTTCCATTTTCTATTGGTGTGCTGATGCATCTGAATCACCAATGCAGGAACTGATTTCTATGCTAGAAACAGTTGTAGATAACGAAAAGTCTCCAATTCAGTTAGAAAATCAAAATCTGGAAGAGAGACTTGAGGAAAATACAGAAGTCAAAGTAGATCATTCAGTAGTAGAAAATGATGAAACTGGGGTTAAATACTTTCTGTTGTATGTTCAAACTAATTTCAAAAGGGCAATTGAAGAAGCGAGAGATTCACCTGCTGAAATTAGGAAACTTAATGAGTTTCTTGTTAGCTTTGTGGAAGAACAAGTGCAAAGAAAGAAGGGAAAAAAACATCTAGAAACATCTAGTTTGATGTCATCATCTATTCATACTTCTCAAACAGATGCATACAATTCAGTAACTTCTATTGGTAATCACCAAATAGAAAGTAAACAATTAGAGGCATTAATTGGTTTATCTGAATCAGACACTAAGCAACTAGAATCGTCTCGTTTTGTAGCATCTTCTATGGTTACTTCTGAAATGGAAAGTAACCCCCAAATAGTACACCCTCAGGAACCCAAGGCTACTCGATCTAAGAGAAACACGAGGGTGAATTCGAGTACAAATGGCGAAAGAAAGAAGCAAAGGGTTTGTTCGTATTGCAAGGAAGTAGGTCACAACAAAACAGGATGTCCTAAAAGAAAGGTAAATTCAACGAACAAATCTATGACATTCACCTTGTTCATGGTTTCTTGAAGCATGCAGGTAGCAAAATGGTTGGGTTGGGTTGGATTCTGGGTTGAAATGGGTTAAAACGGGTAGTTTTTTGGTAAAATGGGCTGGCTTAGATTGGGTTGACTCGCAATACTTTTTGTTCAGTTGATTTAACATTTGTAAAGAATAATTACAAAAGTTATATAGTTTATGTTACAATTTAGTTTGTTGAATAAAATTTTTCAAGGGGCCTTTTGCATTAGAAAATACACGTGGGCAACTTTACACCGTTTTTTTTAGCTAATTTACAGTTTCAATATACATGTTTTGACCCATTTTTAAGATAAAAACATAACCTACATGGGTTGAAAATGTCACCACAAACTTTTGAGAAAAGAATTAGCATACTACATGACATGTTTATTCTATTAAAGTAACTGTAGTGAGTTCGCAGGTAATCTTTAATGTTTGTTATAGATTTATCTCAATACGCTATTTAATATGAAGATTATTTGAACCTGTGCATTTCATAACAGTTTAATTTATTATTTCACTTGTAGGTTGAGGAATTAGCCTGAAGTGACAAATTTTGCAGGTTTGTTGAAGTGTTGACATCTAATATATACTAAATTTAATTTTGCAAGTCTTGAGGCACAATTCGCTAGTTATCGGCTTTTAAATAGTTCTACTTTTCAGCATAAAGCAAAACATAAGCTTACTTATGAGGGAAAGTGATTTTAGACCAAAAAATGTGTTTGGAAGATGATTAATTTACATTAATGAAGCAAAAACGGTCTAAAACGAATTATTATTGCAAATTGTGGTGTTCTAGCATAGGTTTATTGCATCAAAATCACAAAATGCAATGTATTTTGTCTAAGTTATCATTGTATGTAACAAACTATCAATTTTCGAAATATATACAAAGAGCTTTTAAAAACCTATTATTGAAGGCATTGATCTAGATTTGCTGGTAATCAACAAGTTCCATTGATTTATTATTTTTTGGTTCTTCAAGCAAAAATGGGAGCTCGATGGGTGTGATTTAGTTGGAACATCTACTCTCCCCTATCGTACATCTTCATCTTCACATTGTTGCTATCCCCTGCAAGTCGAAATTTCCCCTAACTACACCTTCGCCTACATCTTCATCTTTATCTCGATTAGGGTGCGATTTGAGGGTTATCGTGTGATTGATTTTGTTTGACGGATCAATGGATGTGATTTAGGGTTTTTTGTTTGACAAATCGATTGGTGCTATTAAACGATATATATATATATATTTAAGTTATTGTATTTTAGAGGGATTAGAGTGTAAATATTTTCTCTATTTAAGTCCTTGCAATCTCGATTTATTATGTACAATATACAACAATAATACAATTCTGATTACCAAGTTTAACTTGGTATCAGAGCCAGAAACCCTAGTAACGGCAGCTGCTCTGCTTCCCTTGAACCAATCGTCAACTTCCTTGTCCTCTGCCTCTTCTCGATTTTTTTCTTTTGCCAGACAACACAATGGCCTTGCTTACAACTTTCCCCTCTTCTGAAAAAACAGTTCACAACTCTCACAAGTTTGGCTTCACCTTGAATCAAAACAATTATGGTTACTGGAAGTCTAT
>JAUEJL010139842.1:0-10841 GCA_032274825.1 Drosophyllum lusitanicum | reverse complement strand
AATAAACAACTTAAATCCCATAAATAATTTACAACTCAAATGATAATAAGGATGACATTATCCATTAAACATTCATTTATTTATTACACAGAAACGGGGTATTACAACTCTAACTTACTTAAACACGATTTCGTCCTCGAAATCATCACTCGAATAATGCGGGGTAGTTCTGCTTCATCTCATCCTCCGGTTCCCAAGTCCACTCAGATCCCTTAAAGTGTTCCCACTGAACCTTAACTGTCGCTATTTGTTTGTTGCGTAGTGGTTTGACCTTGCGTTCTATAGCTACTGGTCTCTCCACATAACTCAACTTCTCATCCACCGTGATGTCTTCTAAAGGCACAAACGCGGATTCGTCCGCTAGACACTTCCGAAGGTAAGATACTTGGAACGTGTTGTGAATTTTAGACAATTCGTCCGGTAACTCTAACCGATATGAAACCTTCCCAACTCTGGCAATAACCTTAAAAGGTCTCATGCACCTCGGATTCGTTTTCCCCGCTTCCGAAATCAAATCATGCCTTTTATCAGCATAACTTTTCTGTCGGCTCTTTGCGGCTTTCAACCTATTACTGAGTTTTCATAGGTCAGAGACCATTTTATCTATGTTTGCTTATATTATGATTTGCTATGACCATTAGGGATTATGACTAGAAATGGACCAAATTCTATGGTTTGGTTATAAAATAATTAACTTTAATGTGTTTGACAATTGCATGCAATGATCTTCACTGTTAATTGATTGATTTTGTTACCAATATGAATCAATAAATTAAGTCTTGCTTGATACAAATTTATTGATTAATTATAGGGATAATTAATGTCATGACCATTGGGTTAATGTTCTTATAATTATAGGATTAGTGAGGCGGACCAAAAGATGTAACCAATTTAGAAATCACTATATGATGAATAATATCCATTGCACTTCCATAAGATTGACCCTAACCGGGGGGTAATCTAGATGAAAATACTTCGTATTGATTGTTTCCATTCCAAGTTGATAGCTTTTTCTTGCTTTTGAATTATTTTCTGTTCCAATTTATAAATATAACCTGATCTGATTTATGCACATTACTATATATTAATACGAAACTAGCAAGAAGCTAGCAAAGACAAAAGAAATGAGTTACAAGTGAGATTCTAACATAGGATTAGTGCACCTATTAAGCCAAAGAAGATTCCTTATTGCTTTATGGTTCATGAATTCATGTTAATTGATCGACAAAGATCCATTATATATAAGTATTAATCAACAATAAAGAGTCATTTAGTTTTTAGACAATTTCTTCTAAGTTCCCAACTTCTGAAGTGTCGTAAAAATATTTTTAAATTAATTGTTAATTTGAAAATTACTCTTGATTATTTGTTGTATGAACTTATATATACTAACTTAACAAGTAGAATGTAAATAAACAAATGTTTATTGATCATCTGATTATAAGTTTTGATCGAGTTCCTGAATATTTGTATATTTATATACGGAAATGATACATGTTAGAAGTCGTAAGGTAAACGGTAGGATTCTGTAATAAAAAAAATTTGGATTTCTTGTAGGATTGTGAATAACACTTTTCGAATTTGATATTTCGTTCCTCAGCGCCTAGGTTACCACGAAATTCAAATTACGTGAATAATCCTATAGGATCAACAATGAATCTAGCATAAAAAATAAAGTCACAGAAACTTGATGGTTTTATGGGAGAATTCGTATCTTCTGATCTCCAATATCTATGATTCAAACGTATTCAAAAGGAATATGGCAGTTTACCTAAGTTACATCCATTTCTGATCTAAAGAAATTTCTCGGTATATCCGTCAATTAAAATGAGTTTTCGGGCCAGGGCACTGCCCCTTGACCCTTGCCATTTTTCTCGTACCAGGTACAAATTCATTTTATACAATGTGCACTCTGCACCTCCCAAATTGTATAAAATCAAACTTTGTACTCCATCGGTAATCTTTAGATTCCATTACATGAATACAACTTAATGATACTAAAATCACCAACAATACATGCAACTAACATCACGTAAATTAGGTGAATTTATTCTCACACATCATTTAAATTATTAAAACACTGAAATGAATATAATACTCTTGTTTAAGTGGTATGTGAGAGCAATATCACCTAATATCAGTACGTAGCATGTATCACTTTCCCTATTTATATGATAAAAGGAAAAAAAGTTCTAAAACTTAACTTTTGATTTGCAAACCGCAGTTGAATTTTGTGCAAGTATATGAAGAGAAATATGACAAGAAGTATAAGATGTCGCCTTCTTTTTGAACAGATTCAGAACTACAACTTTCCCTTTTAGCGTTGTTGCTGAGGTAAAATTCAAACTATCACTAGCCAAATCCTTCAGAAAGTTAGGATTCGTAAGCAAACTCTTACCAATCACCAAAACCGTCGTGCTAACGTTGTGTTGTCCTCGAGCCTGGATCGAGTCTTTCACAACTGGTGCCTCGGCCACCACATCTTCATAATAAGTCACATAAGTCGTACTATTTTTATACTTAAATCCTCCATAATTTGGATTCTTAATAGTGACTGTTATCCCAAGGGTGACATTCGTATCCGTGATATCAAACACATCTGTCGAGAACGAGTCCAATGTCACGCTTTGAGTGACGACTCTCGGCTCTTTCGGCTTAAAAAGAGTGAAGTAGAGTGTAACTAGAGTGACTGTGATGATTATTAAGATCAAGATAGTCACTGCACAACATATCTTCAAGGGTTTTCGAGATTTAGCCATGATGATCTATGTTTGTTCGTTCTTTTTTTTAAAACCCGATGTCGAAATATGTATATTTATGGAATTTCAAGATCATTGTAGTATCAGAAACAGTAAGGAAAGAGGCAAAAGAATGTGATGGTTACAAGGTTAAGAGAGGGTTTGTTTTTTTGTAAAACTATGTTGTCATGGAGATAAAAACAATGAAACACATCAATTCTTCTTGTGTTCTTTTTGGTTTTACTTGCATTTGGATCAAAATGCCTACACTTGTCTCAACTGCACTTTGTACCTCAAGTGGTTATAACTATACTTTGAAAAAAGAAAATGTTTAAAGTTTTATCAACAGAATATTCTTTTGTGCAACAAGACTTTTTTAGCTTTCAAAAATGAAGTGAAAAGTTTTTGAAGTGCAAATCTATTCATTTTTTATATTTCTTCTTATTTGTATTATTATAGAATATTACACTTGATTTTATATTTCTTCTTATTTGTAAATTACACTTGATTTTTGCCTTTAAATGAAGATTGTGCTATTCTAAATCATTTTACGTTAGGGTACATTCGAAATCATTAAACACCAAGTATTTTATCCTAATACCTCATTTTTCACACGTTTCCTTGTTAAAAAAATCATATTATATTTTATAATATAATAAATCACTATTAAGGTTAAAATAGTAATTTGTATCATTCAAATTGTGAATTTTTTACTCAGAACCCTTATCAAACAGTATGTCATATTCGAAGGCAATTTCATAAAGAGTCTTTAAATTATTCAGACTATAGAATCATTCGGTTTTAACAAACAAACGGTTAGATATAACATGAGTACAAACTTTGAAAGTAACAAGAAAATTTCAACCATAATTGAGGCGAAATATGTCATTTTGCACATAGAAGCTTCCTTGTGGACTGGGGATCAAGTGAAACATCTGCAACATAAATTATTTAACTACATTATGAGATATATAGTGAATAAAGTATCTATAAAACAATATTACACATGTCAACACATCAAGAACCTAGTAAAATTCTTTTATCTACTAAAAAACATTTTAAGTTTTATGAAGCAGAAATCAAGTAAGTTGACTTTTTATAATTATTTTAAGAATCATTCAAAAAAATTATTATTTATCTTATAACAAAATAAGAAAATTAAAAGAAAGAAAGAGACCTGACTAAACCGAAGAGGGTGATCCTCATCGTCAAGTCGAAGGCTGCCACTAACGAACACCACGACGCCGCCAGCGACAGACGACTTTTGGGCGTCAATTGTGCTAATGAGATGATGACATTTGTCAAAAGGCAATTGATTAATTTTAGAAGAGATATCATCAACGCCTTGTAGTATTTGACCTTCAAAAGTCAAGATGGAGGTTTGGTGGTAAAGTGAAGCAAGAGATGATCTATTACTATCAAAGAGACGATAGTAATGTTCCACAAATGCCCTTCCAACCATTTCAACTTGTTCTTCCATAACTCGTGTTTCTGCATTGGTCTTTTGGGTGATGAAGAGTTAATATAAGGGAGTGGGTGGTGGAGGTCAAAGTTGGAATATTAGCAGCTGCAACGCCACGCAAAGTTGCTTATAATATAAAATTTTTACATTTTTCTATTTTTTTAATTAAAAAAAAAGAGAAAAACTCAAAAACACTATGCTAATTAACAAAAATACAGATTGCGGTTGTTTCTTAATATATAGATTTAAAGAAAAAGTACCAAGATTTACCCCTCTTCCATTTTTCTATTAATTATTTATAATTATTAATTTGTTTACTTTATTATTACTAAAATAATATTGTTTTCTGTCTTTTTTTTAATTTTATGTATGATTATTTTAATGTTTATTTCTCTGTCGAAGGTCTTTTTGGAAGCAGTCTCTTCACTCTTGAGTTGAGGCATGACGGTCTACATCTTGTCTCTCATACCCCGCTTAGATGGGATTGGATACGGTTGTTGTTGTATAAATACTAGAAATTACTATAAAACTCTCTTCATTTTAACACTTTTCTCGATCTAATGAGTAAGAGAATAAGTAGAAATACAAAATATGAAGATATAGAATCTCAGACTCTAATAACACGGAGAGTGAGAGTCTTAATTAAGTATATAATTATGAACATAAAAATCAATTACCCTTAATCAGCTTATAAGATTCTAGCTACGAACATAAAAATCAAGTAGCCAACCCCATTAATATCCACATAAACACCAATTACCCTAGCCAATGATCAAATGCCTGACTATTTAAACTATATCATGAAGGCTTTTAACACAATCAAATGACCTAATAATCTTTTGAAGTGTTAACTGTTACTACATAAAAGAGAAGAACAATTAGTATACCTATTTTCGATTAAAAATCATAATTGAATCAAACAACTAATGTGGCTACATTCAATCGAATGAATCAATAATGGTTGGAACAATTTAAACAAAACTTTCATAATTAAAATCTAGGTCACTTTGAATCCGCCGAAAGTCTCGACACAATCTTAAGATCAAAACTACAAACCTATTACTAGAAAATGAAAATTAGTTCACGATTCTATCATACGAATTACAAGAAATAATTGAGAATTTTGAAAAATATGAAAAAGATCGAGAGCGATCTGCTTTCATCCCTCTAGCAAACTCCCTTCTTGCCATTTTTCATTCGTGCCCTGCGAACTCCCTTTTTGCCTAGTTTATTTTTGTTTCTTTTTCTTGATGGGTTGCTCCACGATCTCCAAAAAGAACCTCCAAAGAGTGGTGATTTAAAATGTATAAATTAACACTTATCAAACACACCCGCGCTTAGCTTATTGACTGTGCTCATCAACGACT
The DNA here is from genome assembly GCA_032274825.1 of Drosophyllum lusitanicum. Taxonomy (NCBI): domain Eukaryota; kingdom Viridiplantae; phylum Streptophyta; class Magnoliopsida; order Caryophyllales; family Drosophyllaceae; genus Drosophyllum; species Drosophyllum lusitanicum. Next base: position 5,274 of record JAUEJL010139842.1, on the reverse strand, counting down.
TCATCTAGACATGCTATGGGTTCAAGACTCAAGTAAGCATTTTCGTCATACATAGCATTTCATAACTTCAAGACATACAACATATCACTAATTCACATTCTTGCACCCTTCATATTCACATAAGCTAATTCTATGAACTCTTACAAAAAGTAATAAACTGTTGAAAAGATAATTATTTCAACACAATAATCAAATCTGTTTATTGACATAAATAGGATTTCATGATAACAAAACAGAATTTTAGTAAGACTAAGGGGCTGTTTGGATTGAAGGAATCCTTAGGATTCGGTGGGAATTGGAATCCAATTCCTAGAAAATCCTATGTTTGGTGCACATTAGAAAATGAATCTTTGGGAATTAGAATCCCTTGGAGGAAGGAAAGTAAATTCCATCAAGAAGTGGGGAGAATTTTAAAATCACTAGATAAGGAAATGCGGTCAGTTTACGTTTTTAGGCTGACAATTTCAAAACCTTCGAAGACAATCGCCTGCCTTCGTTCGTCCCCTGCCTTCGTCCGTTCGTCGCCGTCGTCTGTTCTTCGCCTTCGTCTGTTCTTCTCCTTCATCGCCGTCATCTGTTCTTCGCCTTCATCGCCTCCGTTTGTTCTTCGCCGGCGTTCGTCGCCGTTGTCTGTTCTTTGCTTTCATCGCCTTCGTCTATTCTTCACCTTCATCACCTTCATCTATTCTTCGCCTTCATCGCCTTCATTTGTTCTTCGCCTTCGTCGCCTGCATCTGTTCTTCGCCTTCATCACCGTCGTCTGTTCTTCGCTTTCATCGCCTCCATTCGACAATCGCCAGTAAGTTCTTCGTCCGTCGCCTCCGTTCTTTGTCAGTCGCCTCCTTCGATTCCGCCGGCAACAGTAGGGTGGTTGTGGAGGTTAGGATGGTGGCGGTGGTTATGGATGGTGGTGGTAGATCTGATTAGTTGTGGCGTGGAAGTGAATTCCAATTCCATATGTATAGGTAACCAAACACAATGAGCCAAGGATTTAGATTCCAAATCCAAATCCTTTAAATTTCAATTCCTTCCTACATTCCAATTCCATCAGAAAATAATCCGTGAACCAAACGCCACCTAAGTGTTATTACATTTCGATTTACACAAAATAAAAGATAGTGCCTCACTTTTTTCGATGGTTATGAATAATAAAAAGGTAAAAAATATCTTTTTTAATCTTGTGTCAAATTACAATAAAATTTATATTAAAACGTAGATAAAAAACAAGACGGTATAAATATATAATTATATTTATAATAATCATTATGCATTCAAAGTCATAAAAGAAAAACTATAAACATATACAATTAAATACATCTATTAAATATAGATATATAATTTATACAAACACCCTCTATAAATTTTCATATAGCTCCCTATACTCTTGCAAATTGGTCATGTAAAAATTAAAAAATTTAGTTAAAATTAAGAAAATAATAGGTTTTAATTGTTTGATTGAATTCTTACTTTAAGAAAACTTTCTTAATAATAATGATTTTCTTTTAATGCATATAGATAAATAGACGAGTGTCCCACGAATAAGCAAATGATATACTGAAAATAGCCGTAGGCCCACATAATGAAAGGCCCATACACGATTTCAGCCCACACACGTCCAGACCTCCAGGCTCCAACATACGCAGCTAATCAGCTATGGCGTTTTCATGGCTTTTACTCTTACTTAACGTGTGCGACTCTCCTCTACCCTTCTCATTAATCAACTTACACACACATTATTTTTTCCATCTCCATTATAATTCTTCAAAACCCCTTTTAACTCTTATCAATCTATCATCTTTCGGTTTTCCAATTGAGCGAATCGGATATTAGTCATGTATCTGATTGATTTCTCCCACCGCCGACCGTCAATCCTTGATTAACAGGTGAAATCTGCTATTTTTGTTTTATGTTCAATCGATCTCTCAATCTGGGATGATTTATAATCTGAAGTAGTTTATTGGGTCTCGATCGAATTTCAATTTTGTTTCGGTTAATTGTTAAATCCAAATGGTCTATCTCCATAGCTCAATTCCAGTCGACAATCGTATTAACATGGCTAAATTGGAACATACGAATCAATCAAACAGAGTATCTAGGAAAACACCCATATCAGATTGTGATCAATCTCGATCAGCCTTGATTGATGTGATCATTTTAATTGCTGTGGTCAGTGCTTGTGGATTCTTGATATACCCATATATAACCTTGTTATTATCCGAAACCCTTGAAATTCTTGAACCAGTCATGCCTATGCTGCAACAACAAGTCATAAGTGGTTCAATGATTTATGTTCCTTTAGGACTTGCTATTCTTACTCTCTTAATGGCTGTGTTAGCCATTACTTTCTGCAAGAATCCGAAATGTGGTCAACCAGGTTGTCGTGGGCTGCAAAAGGCTGCCGAATTTGATATCAAAATCGAAACAGAAGATTGTATCAGGAATTCGAATTCTATGAAATCCGGATTGAAGAAGGGACTGTTTGAGTTTCCAAAGGATTATTATAGGGAGTTAGAGACAGAGTTAAAGAAGATGGCACCGGCTAACGGACGAGTGGTTCTGGTTTTTCGAGCCAGGTGCGGGTGTCCGGTTGTTCGAGTTGAGGTTCCTGGTCCTAAGAAGAATAATAGGAAGATGAAGAAGTAGATAGTTGGTGATAAAGATTTGGTAATTACAAAATATAAGGTTATGGAATAAAGTGCAAAATGATAAGAGTTTTGGTATATACTTGCATATTTTAAAGATCATAAGATATTGTTTTCTATTTGATCTTCTAAATCTTGTTCTATAAATGCTTGTGTTAAAGTCTGTTAGTGGTGTTGTTGAACCTTTGGCTATAGCCTATATGCCCTATTGTGCTTGATGGCATATGCTTGGGGAAATAGTAGTCAATTGTGTGAGTGGTTTAGGTAGAAGAATCAAATAATCGTTTAAAACTGTGAAATGAAGCCAAACATTTTTCTGAATAATCGTGAGATCCGTCCTTAAATCGATTAATTTTACTAGGTTTGCGTGTATTGTTACAAGAACTTGAAATAGGTAAAACTTCTTTCTAAAGGAAAACTAAAGAGACCCTCACTGAGGAATGATTCGAACAAAATCGATAAATACTATTCATGTAATACTGGTGTGGTGTTCGGTACATAAATAAAACTTTATATTAATAAAATATTATACATCATACAATTAAGATTTTAACAAATGATAGATTTTGTTTATACATATGTAAATTCCTTTGGTACAATTTATTATTTAACTATAACTGAAACAACAAAATAACATCGAATTCAAATATTCATACAATAATTGTAATATTCCAAAATTTATTATGACTTCGATATTGGATAAATTGGTATTTATATGGTTCAAAAGAAATTGTGTTTCATATTTGCAAAAGAGTTTATGCAATATCATGGATAAATTGGGATTTATTGTATTAAAGGTGATTTTAGTTATTTGAAGACATTTAGTCATGAAGTACAAGTTGTAATGCACAAAGTACTATTAATTGAAGTTAGGAAATTTGATAATGTAGATTTTATAATTTATATTTGTATATGCAACTTGGGAGAAACTTTAGGGGCTAAATATGTCAAATTATAAACTTTGAGGGGCTAAATGTGAAAATTGGGTTATAAAACTCAATTTTCAGCTTTTGACTCATTTTTGGAGTCTTCTTTTGGCTCTTTTTCTTCTGGAACCATCGAGAGGCAAGGGGAAAGGGAGATGAATTCAAGCTAAGAAGAAATTATGTGGTTTGGTTGATTTCTGTTGAACTTTAAAGTCAAATGGAGATGTTTTGATGATAAATCCGTCATTTAAGTCAAATGGAGATGTTTTGTTGAACTTTAAATTCGGGGTAGTTCTGCTTCATCTCGTCCTCTGGTTCCACACTTAGGGCACTTCACATGGTCACTCCTGGCCGCGTGTCGGGAACCCTTAGTCTTGAATCTTTTCTCCGGTGCTTTCCCTTGCGCGGTACCCACTACAGCTTGCCCTGCAGTTCGCTTCCTAGCCCGCAGTTCCAGATCCATCTCTCGCCTTCTAGCCACCTCAATCATTTCCTCCAAACTCGTGCACCTACCTGTCGTCACGAACTCTCGGATATCTTCCTTCAGCATTTGAGAATAATGGTGGATTTGTAGACTCTCGTCTGCCACGTAGGCGGGGCAGAATAAAACTTTCTCCTTGAAGATGGCAGTGATCTCATTCACCGTTTCAGTAGTCTGCTCGAGTTTTAGAAGCTCATTCATCAATCTCTCTTTTTCCACCTTAGGGGCGAACTGGTCGTTAAACAATTCCTTGAATTCATCCCATGTCACAGCAGTAATTAGTTCCCCCATTCTCTTTCTCAAAAGGTTCCACCAAGTTTTTGCTGCTCCCCTAAGAAGGTTCGACGCAAACCACACCTTGCTCTCAACCGCACAGCGACTCGTGTGAAAGGCTCCTTCCACTTCGGAAATCCATTGAGCGCTCTTAACGGGGTCCATATCCCCCTCAAAGATCGGTAGCTGACACGCCGAGAAGTCTCTGAAGCTGCCACCCTGCTGTGCCTGGTTTGCTGCTGGGGTAACAATTGGTACGGCAGTCTCCCTAGCCGCCCACAAAACGCTCAATGATGTGCGATTTACGTACCAGTTTTAAATTTGTAAAAACCGTATATGTTTTAAATACGACACAATAGGCAAGTGTACCTAATCGTGTAGCAGTATAGAAAATAAGTACGGGTGTCGAACTCTCGGGGAACGAGTATGATTCTAGATATAATTAAACTAATTATCTAAATAATATTAAACTAAAAAGCAGTAAACAGGGGGAATTGGCAGTTAGCAGGAGAAAGCGACAAATCCAATCAGAACCTAAATTATCAAAAATCAGATTTCAAAGCTAAGAAAGCGAGAATGCAAATGAAACTTGGATTTAATCAATAAGAAGTAAAGTATCTCTACTCGGACAACAGATTCCCTAATCAAATTAGCAGATTTCAATGAAGTGCAATGGATTACTTAAAACGACATACCGATTTCTAAAGTGGTTAGATCTCCTGGTCAGACTCACTAACCCTATAGTCTCAGACAATTAACTCAATGGTCATGCAATTAATTAATCTTTAACTAGCCAAACTGTTCGAGTTATGATAGACTTAATCTTTTGACTTGTTAATTCACAAAATCAAACTATTATCAAAGAATGGTCATCCAAGACAATAGCAAGCACAATAAAGTTTCAATCTTTAAGCCTAACCCTAGGATATGGTCAATCACTAGTTATGAATCC
>JAUEJL010139831.1:0-10842 GCA_032274825.1 Drosophyllum lusitanicum | reverse complement strand
GTACATGTAATTCTTGATTCATTATCAATAAGAATTATATAAAAGTATAATCGTGTGTCTTTAATTTTTAAAAGCTAAAGTTTGTATTTAACCCCCCCTTCTACAAACATTTGTTGTTGCGTACTCTATCTGGGACTAACAACTGGTAGCAGAGCAGGTTAGATAATCCATATCTAGATCTGTTTTGCTTACTCTACAACTGCTTCTACCCCTCTCAAAATGGCTTCATCATCCAATGCAATGAACATCTCAAACACTGAATTTTTAACAAGGTGTCCAACGTTTGATGCTGAGAACTTCTCCATTTGAAAAAGTAGAGCACATCTCTTTCTATCTACCCTTGACATCCAAATGTTGGAAATTTCCACCGAGGGTCCTTATGTTCCAACATCTTTTACAAACATTGTTATTGCGTACTCTATCTGGGACTAACAGTTAATCATATCATGCGCCCCTAGATGCTCCATTTGCTTTTGAAGCTCATGAGTCATTGAAAAGAGCATGATGCAGCCCACTTCGTTTGTGTCCTTGACGCACTTATCATGCGCATCTCAGATCGCCCTCGTCGCATTCACTGCAGGAGGCTCCGTGAGAGGCTACTCGATGGCCCACATATTTTATTCCTACCTAAAGGCAATCCTTAGTTGCATTAACCAATCTATGAAGTTTTGGCTATCCAGCTTCGCCTTCTCGAGGAACAATTTTAGGGAAATTGAGTTTGATGAAGTTGAAACGGTGTTACTGTTGGTTGCCATCTACAAAAAGAGTACCAATTTTAGTTGTAAAATCCTTGTATAAATAATTAACCAAGTAGTTAAGAAAACCAATTATTTAAACAAGGCTAAGAACCATATTTCACTCTACTTCATGACGGGTTTACCGCGGATCATGAAGCAAGTTATTTAGGCCGAACCATTTTACCAATTGCAACCATTTTGCAACTCTTAGATCTTTGCGGGTTCCATCGACATCCATTATGTCTTAGTCATGTTTGATCCCTTCCTACACCAACTCCCTTGCTATCGTCAAATGACTCGGCTAGAGCTCGCCGCCACTTATGTGTCACAAAAGAATTTGTAAGTTGTCCGTCAAGACACACGTTGGTACTCTCGACCAATAATTAGCTCGTGCTAAAGCTCAACAACCAATATTGTGAGTTGCCACACTCACTTTCCACACAGCTCCACAAGGAAGGACTCGTGCTAAAGCTCGACAATTATCTAAGCTTCGCTAAATTTGGGTATTGTCGTCTTACGGATGGCGCGTGACTTACTTTTGAAAAACGGGTTTTAGTTTTTCCGGTTAAACCATTGTTAACTCATTTTGCGAATTAACAAATAAGTGATAAACCATTTTTGACCACTTTCAATATAATACCATTTTTATATTGATCTTGTTAATTCTATGCGCGAAGATATATAAACCAATTGTATAAATCTTTGTGTTTTATATATTTTTTGAAAAATTATCTAGCATGTGATTTCTTAAATATCGATGCAAAAAAATTATATAAAAACACAACCACGCATATAAATACTAAGTCCGCTAACATGCCCAAATCCTATGCGTTTTCCCCATGAGCCAAACAAGGAAAACAAGACCATCTAAGGACAAAACCAAAGATCCTCGTTGTGTGGGCTCCTCCGAATCCAACATCTCCATTACCACCCCGGACTCGCCTCGTCAAGACATCGCCGCTGTGACTCCCAATGGCAAAAATAATCTATATATCTAAATACAAATACATAGCAACAAGGAAACGGTGCGCAGGCCGCGATCCTACTAAGCTATTACAAGTACAAAGAATAAAAGAAACAGCATCCAAGCCGCACCCAAAAATAGATAATAACAAATACGGCATGCAGGCTACCAAAACCAAACAAACCATCCACAACAACACATAGGGCAATGGGCATCTAATGTTAGCGAACATCACAAACAAACACAACCAAGCAAAACCATGGTGTGCCACTCAAAAACCATGTCAAATATATTTTAATCAAGATTGTCAACAAAACACTCAAGGCACAAAAGATAATCTTTGTACATATGTATTAGTGATTTTAAGATCAAGTTTAAAACCACATATTTATATATACACCTATAGATATGTGTTTTTATTCACTTAATGCCAAGTCATAGAAAATATATAAATGTAGGAACCAAAATACAATGGGATACAACCTGATCAAAGACTGGTCCAAAATTGGTCAAAATCGGATTTTAAGATTACCAAAAAAAACTGTTTCAAAAATCCGGATTCTGGTCAAGAACACGACGGGCACGGGCTTGCCCTATGAAGGGTACGGGTGTGCCCACCAATGTGCCAAATTACAGTTTCAAATGTTTCTTAAAACACATTCTGTCGGCACGGCTTGTGCTCCCACAGACACGAACGTGCCCCGACTGCCGGCATGGCCCGTGCCCCAAAAGGAACGGCTATGCCCGGTCGCCGGAAAACCATTTTTCGATAGAACTTCCGGTTTTCAGACCCAAAAGTGCAAAGCCACACTAGAGATGGCTCTGATACCGCTGTTGAGTATTGGTGATTCTACGAAAACGCAACGGAAGCAAAAAGGTTTAAAAACAATTTTTAAAGATTATCACCAATACACGCCCAATGGACCAAACAACTAGTCATGACTAAGCAACAAATAGAAAACAAGAAGAAAGAGTTATACCCCTCACGCTAGAGTTCCTCCTTGATTTTGATTCACACCTTGGAAGCCTTTTGTACACAAAGTAGTGCACCTCTAGTGTTGTCCACACCAAGCCCACTTTGGTTCCCACTTGCTAGAATGAAGATTAGTCAATCAAAGCACTCCACTAGCCTTGACACTTGCAAAGCCTTGTAACTCAAGTGTGTATATGAGAGATATATGTGTTTCAACTTCACAAGCATGTGTCCATGCCTTCTTAGAATTCCTAGAAGCAGTTCAAAATCATCCTCATAAAGTCTAGAAACGTTAGCAGTTATAGTGAAAATGGGCACAACCGTACCTCTAACAGGAACGTTCGTGCCTCGGCCCACAAGAACCATTTTCTAGGTTTTATCTCTCCTTTGACTAGTGGTGACGCCGTAACCAATACTTGGTGTGTGACCCAATAGGCTCATGCTTAATCGGTAATGGCACCAACTCATGTGTATCAGTAGGCGCAATCCAACAGTGGTTTGGTAAGGATCTTGTTTTTTCTTTTGATCCTATCTCACCCATAGCTCTCTGTTTAGTTTTAAACTTCTCCCTTGATCTCTCTTTCCAAAATTATATTAGGACACTTATTTTCTTTATTTTAACGAACATAAAAGATTTCAAAGAAAGAATATGTTGAAAATGATTGTCAAGAAAGATTTGAACAATCAAAGAATATGAATAATCAAAAAGAAAAATAAAAGAAATAAAATGAAGAAAGATGTGATCATGAAAGTATATGTAATTTGTGGATTATTTGCACTCCATCTTCTATTCCATCCCTCTATTTTTCATTTTACCTCTCTGCACACCAATCACTATCCCAAGATAACTGATTCTACTCACCTAGATGACCTAGTAAGTAACTCTTACTATCTCTTTCTAGTATATGGTGAGCTCCTAGGGCAGTTCCTTCCAGTTCTGGATTGACCATAGAAGTATAAAATGCCTACACTCCCTCACTTATCGTGCCTTTTTTATCATATGTCCATTTGACGAATATGACGATGACACATGAATGAACGGTTTCTAGGAAGGATATCAGAATGATTTATGAGGTGGAAGACAAGAAATGAAAGATGATCTTGCAAAAGATCAACAAGAAACAAGAAAGGTATGTGAGTGAATCAAAGAATGCATACCTCTTGCAAAAAAATTGAAAAATAAAATATTTTTGTATTTTTTATTTTTCAAATGTTTTTGGTTTTTTTAAAAAATTTATAGCATAAAGTAAAAACTTCCCCTAAATTGATGCATAAAAATATATTTTTCATCAATTAGGTAGAGAAAAAAAAGAAATATTGCTCTCCTTATAAAGTACAAAGCATTAGCACACAAGCAATATCAATGAATGATAGAGTGCGTAATGCAGGGAGCGTTATTTCATGGTATAAAGATGAGATATACTTCCTTTTTAGCATATTGAGCACAGAGATCTTCACTGCTATCCGAGTGATTTTTAGTGTGCTCCCACAATGTTACCTCATCTTCAACTAACTGCAAAAAAGTCTAAAGAATTTTGGTACCCAACTTGTTTTGAGTCCTGAATTGTCGGTTTTTACAGTCTTTGACAACCAAACCTTTGAATTTTCAATGATTGGTTTGTGGACCTAGGTATTCAATGGTCCTGAATGTCATTGAGGAATTCCATCTTTAACAAGTTTTGAATTTTTACAAATCTTTTCTTTTGATAATCTAATCAAATGCTTGACTGAATATATCACAAAAAGATATTTCACGTCAGATTTTAGCACAAAATCAAATTGAACTTTTGTTTTTGAGAAAGATTTGTTTTTGTTGTTTTGAGTAAAACTTTTTATTTTTGAGTTTTACTCCGAATTTCTTGTTTTTGAACAAACTTTGATGGAAATCATCATTAAAGACTTTATTTACCCTGAACTCTGATATTGTTTGAACTAGTTTAGAAGTTTTCTTCTTTGGAATCCAGGATGATTTCTTCATCTCTTTGTTTGGTTTTTTCCTCTAATGGACGAATGTTGTTGCTTTATATTGAGCCTTCTTGATTGCCATCAAAGATGAAGGTCTCATTTGAAAATTAGTTCCTACAACAGAAAGAAAAGAATCAAATTGGTTACTACAATGAGAATCTAAATCAAAATATTTAGACTCAGAGTCAGCGGAAGTTTTATTTTTAACCTTGAACTCTGTTCTTTCTTTTTCAAATGTCTCTCTCCTTTTGCTCAGTGTCTTTTGGAACTCAGATGTTTTCTTCTTTCTCAGCTCTGAGTTAGGAATACAATGTTGAGAAGAAGTTGAAAGTTGTTGATCAAGTTGTTTGACTTTAACTTGCAACTCAACTTTTGCACTTGTAAGGACCTTAATGATCTTTTGATCAGTAGTTTCCTTTGTGCAAATTTAAGCTTTTCAAAATAATCAGACACTGTTGCCTCTAGTTTGGCACTGTCTGAATTTATTTCATCAGCTCTCTTCTTCTCATTACTGCACTCGGAAGTAATATTCCCAATCTCAACTTCATACTTTTGACATTTGTTCTTCAGAAGTTGGATTCCTCTGACACTTTGGACATTTGTTTCTTAAGTATTTCAATCTCTGCTTGGAGAAAATTTGCTCTGTCCTTCTCTTTCTCAAACCCTTGAAGTCTTGATTACTTAAACCGAATTTTTGTAGAGACTTTCGGATTTTTCTTGCACAACATAGAAAGTTGTTCTGTGTGTTCTTCCATCATGTCATCATACAACATGAACATATCGTTCAACATTGTTTTCAAGAAATCTTCTGTCTTTGACAGAAAAGGGTTGATTGTAGACCAATTGGAAAGATTTTCTTCGATAGAAACTCTGCTCAAATTCATCTTGATTATCTTAAATCACAAAAGATTGTTTGAATGGTAATAGATGTGGTTAAAAACAACAAAGAAACAAAATATAGTAAACAAAATTGAAGATGTAACCAAATATCAAGTCACACAAGAACATGTGAAAATGACTAGCCGATATCGGGTGTTAAAAAAAACTTGGTTAATCTTGAACAAATTATTGACAGATATCGGGTTCAAAAGATAGCAACTTTTGTTTGAGAAATTCTTTTGACCGATATCGGGTGTTTTAAAAGTGAAGAATAGTCGGTGTTGGCCGATATCAAACACAAATTCTTGGAACTCGGTTGAAGATTATGAAAAATTGGATATCGGTTGTTCCAAGAAGACGTGCAAAAAGTTTGATAGTTGATATCGGGTCTTGGTTTAATTCGATTAAAGTCAAAGACTCTGTTGACCAAAATATTCTCGAATGTCGGTTAATGTGTGATTTAGAAGTTGGAAACATAGTGAAAATTTGAAAATCTTTGTTTAAATTTTCTTAAGTGACTGATGTAAGTTGTTGACGGATATTTGGTGACTTATCCCAAGAGTTTTTCAAGTGTCCGATTTTCTTCTTCACACCTTCAAGCGAGATCTCGGTTGTTCATAGTAAATGAACACCCAGATCTGTTTTTCAACAAAAAGTGTTTGGAATTCAAAATTTCTTGTCCCCTTAGGCTCGCCTATGTGCCTAAACACTTCTATGCTTGATTTCTAACCAAAACAACTACACATTTGCACTAATCGACCGATTTTTCTCAAGAACACTCAAAATCTTAGATCTGAAAATTAATCAACGAAATGTTGTCCAAATGGAATCAAATCACTTCATAATGGTTCGAAAACACTTTACGACTACAGATCTAGCAAAATAAGAAGCAAAATAAACGTTTTTCTTTACAGATTTAAAACCCGAGAGAAAGTTTTTCACCCAGATCTAAAAAAAATCTTCAAAATGTTAACAAAATTGGTGTTTCTAAGCCAAATCTTGACTCTATTTGGCTCTGATACCACTTGTTAGCGGTAATGATTCAAGCCAATATCGAAGATGAAGATGAACCTAGAAATCTTGGTAGAAAAGAAGTGTGACTAGAGAGAGAGAACTATTTACATTGTGAAAACACACACACTTTATTCAAAATGAGTTCAGCCGAGATCTAGGTTACATTCACCTAACATCATATCCTTATTTATACTCCTTAGAGTATTTACATTTTTGGCACATATGTTTGCATTTTATGCAAACCTCATTCACAATTTAAACTTATATTTCTATACAATATTTTGAACCTAACACTATGTATTTGATGAAACGCACCAATAAGCTCTTGAAGTATAAAATATATGATTTAAATTATTAAAAGGATTATGTTTTGACTGTGGGCAGCACATTATAAAATATATGATTTAAATTATTAAAAGGATTATGTTTTGACTGTGGGCAGCACATTATTATCATTAGCTGATTTTATTAGTCTTGATATACGACTACCGAATATTGTTGTGATATTGAGTTCGACAACAATTATAATAGATTAACCAATTCTGAGTTGCATGGTGCCTCTAATTTGCATATGTGCACATATCCATACCCGTGTTTGAAAAAAAACAAGTGTTATGTGCACATGTATACATATGATATTATGCTAGAAAAAAACGAGAAAAAACGAAATTTTTTCTTGAGAAAAGTAAAGTAATATGGAAGTCATATTAAAGAGCATAATATTCTCGTGTTTAGCTATAATTTCGTATTTTAAAACCTTTGCATTTGGGAGATATTTTATTTTTAAGAAAATGGTGATAAATGCCAAATGTCCAAATTACCCTCATTAATTGCCTTAAACATATAATTTAATTTAATTAAGGTTATCTATTAACAACTATTTAATATAGACCATCAATTTTTTAATCAATGGCTGTACTTGGTTCTCACGGTACTCGTAATAAAATGGTTCTCAAATAAACCCCCTCCTATGTATAGGTACATAGATAGATAGATAGATAGATAGATAGATTCTCTTGACGGTTTAGACATAACATTTGCGTTTCTTGGTTCACTGTTTATATAAGTTTCTATTAACTTGTAAGCATTCAATGAAAAGCATCAGAATAGATTTAGTAGTCTTTCACCATTTTGGTTTAAATGATTATGAACTTGCTATATTATTATTTTATTGATTGTTTGAGCTGGTCTTATCTACTACATATCTAAAGTATATTGTGAGTTAATATCTTTGTTTTTTTCACAAGGTCTGTCTTTGAGAGAGAGTGGTTGGTTCTTAAAACCACATATTTTAGTCAAGTGGGGTTTGATATATATCCAAAAAATGATCTAAATGTCATGGTCTAAATTTTATATATTTGATGTCCATTTAATTTTCTACTGTACGCAGTCCAGGACATCCATGATCATTCACTATATGATCAACGCTATAGAAGAAGACCGAGCTAACATAAAATTGTGAACTTTATTCACTTTCTTACACTCTTGGCATATAAAACGTTCTTACTGAATTTACAATAATATGAATATGTTTGACTTTGACCATAACTGTTACCTTCTTTGGAAGTCCAATTTTGCTATGCAATAAGCAAAAAGAGAAGCAAGAACAATAGGCCATAGCGCAAGAAGGACAAAAACGAGTGGTAACTGTTCATGATGGTACCCAAAATAATCTCTTAAAAAGTTTTCAACAGATTTGATTTCCCCAAAAACTACGATCTTCGTCTTCACATCACCATATTGAGAGGTAAACATTGCATTAAGTGACCATGAAGTAGGAGTCAGATAGTACAACCATAGCCACCACTTGGGAATTTTCTAAAAGAGAGAAAAAAGTACGGTAAAAATTTAAAGTAAGGTCCACACTTCAAGCCAAAAATCGGAATTTAGTATAATCTCAATGGTTGATATTTCTTTTACACTCCGCTACACCTTTACAGAAGTCGAGGAATCCATATAAATTTCAAAGCTGGGTTCTTGGTGATTTCATATTAGAAAAATGGACTTCCGAATGCAACGAGAAGTATTTGATTCTTATTTATAATCAACTTATGAAAATTAGGCAAGCTAAGAGTCAACAGGGAATTACCGGTTTAGGAATTAAAAATCCAGCAAACAAGTTAAATATAGTGTAAAACGCAGACTGTAGAATGGCAGCTACTGGAAAGCTTGGTGTCATTGCAACAAGCAGCATTCCCAAATAAGTGAAGTACATCAGTGTGCATAAGAATGCATAAAAGTACCAGAAGACTTTGTAAGGAGACCAATGATATCCAATCATAGGATACGTGATGCATACAAATGCAAGTGACTGGGCAAAGAGATATGGAAACTCAATAGTCACCTGATAATATCAAAACAGTTGTTATATAAAGATAATCTACAAATCTCTATAGAAAAATCACTTTTACCAAGTATGCACACATCTTGCTTCATTTGTGGTTTCTAACACCTAGAGATGGTAAATGGGCGGGCTGAGTAACGGTCAAAGTGGATCGAGGAAAAAGGGTTGGGTCATACCAACCTGGAAAGGTTTTTTTTAGTTCAGTTGTGTACTTTCTAAACACAAAAACTATATTGTTAAACTAATAAAATAATCTCTCTTAAATAAAAGAGTCTTAGGAAGTAACCATTCAAAGACATGTTAGGCGAACTTTGACTCATTATAGCTTGTTCAACCCGCATGACCCAGTTCATATCTAGCTAATTCTCTGTATCAAACCCATTATTAATAAAGCCCCAATGACCCATTTCATTATAAATGGGTTGAAAATGCCACCTCTACTTGGACCCTAGGAAAAGATAGAAACTAAACTTGTTTTTAAAAATCTTTTGAGAGTAACTTAATTTAATGCTATAACACAAAGTGGAGAAGAAGGATCTTATACCTGTGCAAAAGCATAAGCCCATGATGCATACATACCAGAAAATCTTTCCCGATATACAACAGTTCGCTCTGTAGAAACATATGGTAAGACTGAAGAGGAGTTGTTTATTCCACTGAAAAGTATGGCAGAGTATATCGATCCAAGGATATTGAATAAACTCTGCGGGCCATCACTGTCATAGGAAGAATGTGAATGTTTGATGTCTATATTGGGCAATGATTAATATATTAATAAAAATTCAAGGAATTCATATGTATTTGATCCATTAAATTCTACTCATTTATCTTTTTAGAATGATTTTGTTTGGTGACAATGCAAGAATTCATTTAAATGATGAAACTTACATTTGCAGCCCTCAAGTATTGATGATTGAAAAACTAGTCTGTAACACCTATCTGAAGATAAAAAATCATCTCGAGAAGCATGACTGGCATTACTCATGACTTCCAGTCATGGAAAGAATGAATTAAGTCTACTGAATAATCATTTTTAAGGCCGAGTGTTACAAATTGAGAACATTAAAGTTCAAGAAAATATATTTTCAGAATTTGAAAATAATAAATTTCAAGGTCAAAATGTAAAGTTTGAAAACCGCTTAAGTATGGAAATCGAGAATCAACCACTCAATAACCTTTACCGAAAAGATATTAAACATGTAAACTCTATCTGAAGCAATCAGTATTCCTTCATTGATTAAGTTATGCAAAAAGAATGCAACAAACAGATGAACATTCATGAGTAGTTTAACTAACATTTTCCTCCCTTGGTCCCAGAAGAGTAACCCGAAAATAAAAGATGCAAAGAGTGTATGCATGGAACGCATCAAGTTGTATGAAGGACTTCTCCAATATGACAAATGTTGTTTCCATAAGCACGCCTTGAACTGGCTCCAACCATTTTGCGGGAAACGTGTTGGGAAATACAAATCTTTTGAACCAGGAGGTGGTTTACTTAGTGTGTTTACAAGGTCCTTATTGTTCCTAATATAATAGAAAAAACATAAAATTTAGTTGGACAGGAACTTGATGCTTAAATGATCAAAAGCACATAGTGCAGAGAAATGTAAATACATGCAGAATACGGGAAAAATCTTTAAGTTCCAACAATCCTATAATTAAACAGACATCATGGGATTTGGATTGGTGTAACCTACTTATACAAAGTTGAAGTAGAATAGATTTGTCCAAAATCAACTCCAAGTTCAGCTTCCATTGATGATGAAGTAACTTCTAACATCCATGTTGCTGGATTGTAGTTGTCTCTAATCTTTGGCACCCCAGAGATGCTCTGTTTCAGTGTGATTAAAAGTGTATGTATGATAATTCTCGAGTCACTATATTTTTTAACTAAGATAAATGAATTTTCTAGTATGCGAGGCCAAAACCAAACTTGCATATATAGGGATGATATATATATATATCT
>JAUEJL010139820.1:0-10842 GCA_032274825.1 Drosophyllum lusitanicum | reverse complement strand
CCCCCCCCCCCCCCCCCCCCCCCCCAGTATCGTCTAACATTTTTAAATTTTGTTATCCGATTATAACAAACTGTTGAGATATCCATGTGGTTTCTCTTTTTAAAAATTGATTAAAACTTTGATGATGGTTCAATGACTGAAAATTTATGCACAAGTTATTATTTGGTCATATTTTTTTAAAAGTTGATATTTTTAGAGTAAATAGAAAAAAAACTCTTTTGGATAAAAAAAAATAGTTTTATTTGGTAGTGTTGAGACTTGTGTAACACCACTTTTTAATTTTTAAACTTAAAAACATTATTTTACTTGTTAGCATCTTAAAAGATATCAGAGTTTCACAAAATACAATTTCTAAGTACACATGTACTAACGTTTACAAAAGTAGTGTTAAAAGTTTGCTTCTTGAAAATCAGGAGCTATCCAGCTGAGCACTTCTCTCGGGCCTTACCCATGCTGGAACCTACATCATCTGCAACATGCAATACTGAAACATAAGCTAACCCTTAGTGAGCAAACTAACCGAACATACGTTACATATAACATGAATAAAATCTCTCCAGGATGTCTCGCATCCAAACTGTATCACCTGCAAACTTACACAACTGTTACTGTGCTAGGGTTTATCTACACCTCAGTGTAGAATATCCCCAGCGCATTCCTTCCACTTTCTTGGACACACACGTAACTAGGTATCCTCTGTGTTGGGCTTATCTACACCTCACGGATGTAGCCTATCCCAGCTGCTATTAGTACACAGCTCACTGTATATCTTGTCACTGTTCTTGTACATAACTACACTCACAGCATGGCTACACACATGTACTTGCATCAGATATACATATCATATATCATATCATATCAGTTCATATCATGTCATGTCATGTCATATCATTTCATTCTATTCATCTTGTGCATGCATACATATCATAATTCATAGGTGCTTACACTGCTTTGGTATACAGCTATGCCACATGGGTGACTATATACCAAAACACTGTTCTCGGTACAAAGTTACACTTCGTGCATACTCTATACCCTGCTGCTTTCATTGAATACATATAACATTTATAACACATAAAACTATTATCATGTTGTTCATTTAATGCATACTCATATGCTACTCGTACTAAGGAATAGTACACTCGCTTGATAACCAAGTAATATGCTAAACAAGTGACTTGTGTTGCCAAGTATCTAGGCACCTTCCTACACCAGAGAATATGCTAAACATCATAAACTGAACAAACTATGCTGAAAAGGGGGACTACACGGGTCGTGTACCCTGTACACCACACGACCTTTCTTGGCCACATGGCCTGTGTTGACACATAACCCTACACGGGCCGTATACCTTTACATGGGCTGTGTACCTCTTGTTCTACACGACCATGTAACCCTACATGGCCTGTTACCGCATTTGACCTTTACACGAGCCGTGTATCCCTACACGGACCGTGTATCTTACATTTTACACGACCATGTTTACCTACATGGCCTATCACCGTCTTAAAAACCTGTACACGGGCCGTGTATACCTACAGGGGTCATGTACACGACCGACCTGCAACTTTCTGTTAAGAACACAACTGTTGTTCTTGATTTCAATCTCATTATAAATGTTTCCTAGTACTTGAAAAGCATGCTACAACGTCTGGAACTATTACACAACAACTACAAACACATTAACATACTAAAATCAATGATTCCTCCTTGGAATCTCTTTACTTGGCTCAATACACACAAAACTTAAACAAATCTCATACCTTGCTACTCAAGATGGCTTGGAAGCTGTTGAAACACCTTAATCTAGTTGTTCTTGATCCAAAAGCATCTAAGGAAAAGGCTACCATAAGTGGCTGATGTAACTTGAAGGTTTGACTTTCTAAGTCAAACTACAATACACATATATATAATAGTACTTTTCAAGAATTACCAATCAGCCCCTAAACTTATCATGTTTCAATCTGACAATTTTAGTTCTTCTAGTTTTATAAACACCTCTAATCTTTAATAACACTTAGCCATAACCACTTTTGAACTTCGGGGCGTCATAAAATATTTTTTAATAATTAAGTTAATTTGACTTGATATTTTTTAATAATGGAAGGTTTAGTTATTAAAATAGAATATAAGAATCCCATTAACTCTATTTAATAGTTACTTTATTTAAGTTTTCATTTAGTTTATACGAGGGGTAATGTAGTAATTTCAAAATACTTAAAATTAAAGTGTTCAAAAGGCTTAAATGCTTTATAATATAGTATAGATATATATATTAAAGGGAAAATTGCATTAAAACACAATGAACTTTGTCTTAGTTACCATTATATACAATCAACTTTATTTTCTTAAAAATAATACAACCAACTTTCATAATCCTCGCATTGTATGCAATTTGTTGTATACTATGAAAGTTATTTCAAAGTTCATTGTATACAATGGTAACTAAATAACAGACACATGAAAAAGTTGTTTGCGTACAATGAGAGGATTATGAAAGTTAATTGTATTATATTTAAATTTTTAAAGTTAGTTGTATAAAATGGTAACTTAGACAAAATTCATTGTATTTTCATGCAATTTGTCCTTTTTTAAATGTTGAAGCCTTTAATTTAGGAGTTTAGGTTTGATTTTCAGTTTGTCTTTAGTTTTTTTTTTTTTTTTTTGGGCTTGGGCCATTCGACAATATCAATATAATAAATCGTAGTTTGTGCTCAACAATATAATTTTAGCCCAATAAACTATAAGTTAAAAAAAAGAATCGCACTGTAAACCCGTAAAGGTGTAAAACACTTGATAACAAAGAACCAAATAATTACGTTTTAGAGTGTGCAATAAGAGCGGATTATAAAGGTTTGAGATTCTCTTTTCTGTGATCTTAATTTCTTTAATTTTGTTCAGGTGTTGAATTTTCAAAAGAATTACAGTTTCTTATAGTTTTTAAAAGATAATCACTTTCAACTAGTTTTTAGATTGGTATCGAGCTTTTTATAATTATATTATTTACCGCTAACGAATAACGTTAAAACGGGTATGTGAGGCAAATGTGTATATTTATTGTTTTAATTTTCAACAAATAATTAAATTATAATTGTTTACATGTAGAATTTTCTTTAAAGAAATGACCAATGCAATCGTAAAACATGCAACTACCTATGCAATGTGCATTCGACCGTTGCGTATGTTATAACGGTCATAATTTATTTTCTTATAATATAAACAGAGCAATCGATTTTACAAATCGAACAAAGATGCAAGGAATCTTGGTTAAGTTTTCACTATCAGTCCTCCATGCAAACTTTATGTTACCAAGTGAACGAATCCATATGTTTTCAAACGTGTACTTGATTTTATCATGTAATCCTCCATTTCTATAGCTAGAAAATTTTCTTGAAGTTGTATTTTTGGGTTTGTTGTACAAGAAACCTAAGACCACACGTAGTAATAATTGTCATGATTATCTATCATATCAGCTTTTCTAACATATGATTGTTCCCACGACTAACAGCCCTAGTAATAACTGTCATAATTGACTGTCACATCAACATCACTACTAGTCTACTATTACTGGACTCACATAATATTAATTAAAGATTAACATGATTGATTGAAAAAAATTAAAAAGAAAAAAGAAATTGACGTCACCGCATGACAAGCGTCCAGAGGACGAGCCAAAATGATGAACACCCGTAGTAGATGACTAGCAACCATAACAAGCTCTATGACGAGCTAATATGTGCGGTCTAATAACTTAAAGGGAGATGATTGATATACAACAATATTGTAGCATACACAACAATTATGACTTTTATGCCCCTACAAACCACTGACTATTTCTTAACCACAAACTCAAAGGTATTACGGTCCAAACATATACTTTTTGCTGTTTATGTTAAATAAATAATGTGTACAAATTATCTCCCTAACTTAAAGTTTTGAACCCGATATTTTCAATCTTTATATTAAAAAGGACTTCAGGCTTTTTGATAGGAAAAGGAACACACCTTATATTCTTATATGCATGAACAAGTGAACCACCCTAGAAAAATAACTATCAACAAAACTGACTCAAGCAATTTTTAGCTCTACATTAATAGAACTTTTCTTTTCATCTTCTTGTTTCTTTTTCTTCTTTTTTAATTTTTCTTTTTTTCACCTTGATAGTTCTTTCACTTTCTTCTTCATTATATTTGATGAAACTTATGACAAATTCATCACCATTCATCTTCAAGATTGGCACGATGAAAGCACATAACAGTGCCCACAAATATGAAGAACGACATGAATTCAATCAACATAGCTCCAGTGCTGATTAGATGTGCATGCCTTAAGATGATGGGGATGGCTACGCTCCCTACTGCTGAGGCGCCTGTTAAGAATTTGGCAGCATCTATCCACCTGCAAAAACGGGTGGGTCATAACATGTTGCATAATCGGTCAAAATAGGTTTTTCTTGGTATGGGTCGGATTGGGTTGATGCTTAAAACTTTTTATAAATAGTTAGTATGTCGAAGAATATGATTACAAAGGTCATTTTCTCTAAATGGCCTATTCTTTTGAAGAAAATGGCGTAGGTGGGTTTTATGTACTAGAAATACACTGAGAGAAATTCTAATATGTTTCCTATTAAGGGTAAAAAAAATATTTTACCCGTTTGAAACGTTAGAGATAAAACATAACCCAAAACGACCCTTTCGTGCATAGATAGTTCAAATTTGCCAACTTTAATAAGAAGGATTGACTTCTGGAAATATTTTATTTAGTGGGGATGAGCAGAAACTAAACCATCAACTAGTTTAAAAGAAATAACCAACTCATGTAATTAACCGATGGTTTGATTTCATCTTTCAAAAACCAAAATCCACGGTCCCTTTCAGTTTCATGTGAAAACCGGATCGAATTAACCGAACCACCACAATTTTTATGTAATTTTTTCAAATAACTTTATACTTTTAGTAAAGGCTTTTTTACACAAGGCCGGAAATATCTAATGTAATGATTTTATTTGGGTTTTTTTTTTAATAAATTTACCACACCATTCGGCCAACAACATGTGGTTTGCTCATTGTTGGTCTCAAGCCCAAGCAAATTGTCAAAACTGATTTAACCAAAAAACCAACACATTTCTTAACTTATAATCAAATAACTGAACCAACATCAACCAAAACTGATCAGTTTCAATATATAAATAACTGAAATTTTCTGTTTCAAATACGGTTTTAGACTTTTGGGTCATACCCGACCCATCATCACCCCTAGTAATTTGGCTCTTTGTTGCAAAAGAACCACCAAAATGGTTGTGTTTGCATTTACATTTCTAAAGTTTGTCCATTTGTCCAAAATGGTAGATCTTACAAAGTTTAATGCTTTTCAATGGTAAAAGAAATGGTTAATTTATAACAAAATGGCAAGTGCAATTGTTCAAGAAATTACTCGTGTAGACGTGTACGTAAATAATACATATAGATTGCAAAGTATTCTGGTATAAAATAGTATCTCTTTAAGAATTAAATTAAATTAAATTAAAGGAGATAATATTTTAGAAGTATTGAGAACGAAAAATCACAAAAACTTACCCACCACCGTCCCGGCTCAGTAAATATTCAGTGGATCCTCCACCAAAGAACATGCATGGCATAGGGACCAAAACATACATTAGTGCTGCAAAAGGAATAATTATTCAATTCCATAAGTCATCAACCTCTTCTTTGAAAAAAAATGCAAAGACAATTTGTAAAATTGCTAAATTATGGTACCTGATAACATTGGCCACCAGTTGCTGTATATTGCGCAAGCCTGTAACCAAAATAAGATGGAAAAACTGTGATTGTATTCATAGTTTCTTATAGTAGCTTTCTTTTAATGTTCTATTTAATAAAGTTCATATTAAACATACCAGGATTTGAAGAAGAAGACTAGATGAAAACATAAGGGCAAGTCCAGCAAGCCTGAAGAAAATTATGTGTAAGAAATCAGAAATGTTTGTCAACCCAAAAGAAATTTAAAAAATAGTAATAACTATGTTTTTGTGCTGATTTGCTTACACTGCAGTGGTAGGTATCCAAAGGAGCAGTAGTTTACATGCACCAAAAGAAAAGGAGAAAAATCAAAATCAGGTAAAAGTAAAAGCTTATGGAGCTGAAGTTTAAGTATGTGTTAATTTATATATAGTACATATATGTTGTATTGTATATGATATACATTACTCCAGCTAAACACATTATTTTTCACTATTATTTTTTGTTTTCTATTTTGCATTCTACGTCCCTCCCAAAAGTAGAGTTCACTTCCAATAGATGCTAGTGAAACTACATGTAAAAAGCAGAAGCAAAAGTATTGTTTTGTTATGTGTGTGTGTATTTCGATTAGTAACTCGCATAGAATAAAGAATATTAGCAAGTTAGTTGAGGTTCTTTTGATTCTACTTTTCATTTCGCAAAAGTTTATTCGAATAGATTAATTCAACATATGTACTTTTTTGTTATCACAAATGTCATATGGTAGAAATAGCAAACATTTTCATTACGGAGACTTCTGAGATTGAGGACAGGATGCAACATTCATAAGCAGAAAACTATTCAAAAGTTTGAAAGTAAATTACAAATTTCGTCCCCTTGGTTTGGGCAGATAACTATTCATATAATTAAAGAGTAATTTGCAACTTTTGTCCCTGTGGTTTGACCCAAACCCTAGGGACCAAATTTGTTATGCACTCAAAATTTAAAATTCTCTTCTTATGTCAAATGTGAATCACACTTTTATCCATGACACTTAAATTGCAGGAAAGCTTATGAGACTAAGAAAATGTAACCAATGATCATTATATAACTTTGAAAGCAAAATCATTTTCAATTCAAGAAAATGAAAATAGTCCTACCCACAAAGTTTTTACTTTCCTGATCTGATATCTACCCAAAAGTTTTTGTTTGAATCGCCAATATTAAATATTTTAACAAGACAGTAAATTTTTGAATTGTCTAAAAGTCAGAACTACAGTCATAATTTAAATCTTTGTTAGTGCTTGAAAATAAGGACCAACATTTACCTGATTACTCCTATAGAACAAATGACTATATGATGTCTGGAAAACAATAGCCATGTAACAGCCTCTACCTTATATTTTTATTTTTCCAAAACTTGAACAAAAATGACATCCAAATTATAGGGTAGGGCAACACAAAATCACACAAGAGTTCCTGATTTCACGAGTCTCCTAAGAATTAGGTTAAGATCGTGTGAATGCATTCCAGTTTCTTGAATAGTTATAGGTGTTTAGATCCCAGATACTTATCAAACATGGAATCTATCCAATGAAAGAATAGCCTTAAGAAGAGCTCAGGTATCCACCAACAGGATCTATCCAGCACTAAGCCATTAAGGCCTCCATGCAGGGGCGTAGCTAGCTACAAATTAGTGGGGTCAGGAGACCCCACTCCTGACCCCACTCAAAGTTTAATTTTTTTTTTCAAAATATATATAAAACTCCTACTTGTTAGCATTTTTTGTATATTTGAAACCCCCTCATATTTTAGTAAATGAATTTTTTAGGATATCAAACTAGTAAATGACCCCGCTAGACAAATTTCTTAGCTCCGCCCTTGACTCCATGCATTCCACCTAGGCCACATTTGAAAGCATTTAATCTAACAACTAAGAAAAAATTAATTCTTTTACTAAAAAACTTAAGTTTTTATACATGCATTAAACACTCATACCCTCACACAATAGAAACAAGTACCAAATGCAATTTTCCATGGCTTTAGTCAAGTATAAGAAGAAACAGCATGCTGGTATTATGTCAAACATCCCTAGTTGCTTAAAGATGGAGACTATTAAGCTAATATCTAATAAGCATTTTAACAGAGCTAACTGCAATATATAGCATATTTCTCTAGTCATTGACCTGAGCACTTTCAGGACCATGACCATATCAAAAGCTTGGTACACTTTTTGAGTCTTGGATATTACAGGTGGCAAAATGGTCATGTTGGATAACAGGTCGAAAACAGGGCCCGGGTCAAATCGGACCAGGTACAACTGATCCAAAGCCTTTTTGTCAAAATTTTAAGCTTTTCTCAATAAATAGTTAGTGCATCAGATACAATTACAGAAGTTATATTATTTCGGCAATAATCTTCTTTTAATAATAAAAGAATTGATTTAGGAGGTTTTATGCATTAAGATAACACTTTGGGCCTATTTCAAACCATTTTACCCTTTTTTCTTTCAAACTTTTAGTTTTTACCTTATCCTTTTGAACCATTTTAGAGACAAAACATGACCAGCTTAGACCATTTCATATATATGTGGGTCAAAATTGCCCCCTATAAATTAGAGATAGTCAGATATGTCATTTAGGCAAGAAAGGACGTCCTTACAGCTTAGGCGATACCATCCGATAACATATTAATTATGATTAATTAATGATATATAGTGCACATGAAGCACCACTAAATGGCCGAAGGAAGAGAATCATAATTAATGTTACTCTAGTTGAACATTATCCCAATGAAACGGAAGAACCATATTTTCTATCTAGTTTGACAAACTGGTATACGTCTGAAATTCTTATTTGCAGTACAAACTCAAGTAACCAAATCACACAACAAGATCTTCAGTTATCTAACCTATCTGTTTGAGCTTTGACTAAACCATTTGGATGTCATTTGGTCAAGAAGACAAGAACAAGAGAACAAGATATCTTACACTATTACAAGAAATTATATTCCTGTGGAAAAGCACCAGTGGAGTTTATGTCACAAGACCACACAGTCGAAGGCAGAGTACTCGGCGAGTACTCGTGACAAGGTAGGTGACCTTGCCGAGTTGAGGTGAATCCGGGTACTGCAAAACTCGACCCCAACTCGGTCAAACTTAGGATGATTCAGTCCTAAATTTTTTTATAAATACTTAGTCTCTTTGATTCCCATAATTAAAGCCATTAATATACCTAGTTTCCTGGTGTTATGAGTTAAAAGCCTATTTGAGTATTTATTTTCTAATTCTATAGTCTCATGAACATATCATACCCAATAATTTTTAAATTTATATATAAAAGTTCCAATCAGAATACTCCCCGAGTACTCCCCGCCTAGGCCGATTACTCGCTACACCCCAGTCAGCCGCTCGAGTACCGCCTAGCGAGTTTTACAACATTGAAGTTTTCAGTTTTCACTTTTTCACCCCCTCCCATCTCCAAAGTGCAACTCATATATTAAATGCAAATATAACCCCTTGGTTGTTTGTTTCTTATCTTTTACTCCAATTGGAAAAAAGTTCTTGTAAAGCCTACATAACCTTTTATTGTAATATTCTCTAATCTTTTAGGAAGTATTACACTGTGTTCCCGAGTTAAAAATAGGGGAGAAAAGAAAAGATTTTGGAAGAAAATAAGGAAATTTGATCTGTGTTGTTAGTAGCACTTATCTTAGGTGTGCTACACTCACATAACTTTAAATGCTAGTCATTTCAATGTTTACGCATTTAAAGAGCTTTTAGTGTAGCAGCACCAAATATAGCAGCACCTAAAAACACAGATCATTTCCGTTTTATAATAATCTAATCGGGATAAGCAACTTCAAGAGTTTATTCAAAACAGCTTATTTCCGTCAATTAAGTAGATAAGCAATCCTAAACAGCCTTGAAAACAGTTTACTAATGTATCAAAATGCAATAAGCAGACAAGGGTTTTTAATAAGCAAACCAAACACCCCTTCTTACCATTTTAGTCGGTTAACCTTAACCCACCCCACCCCCAAAAAAAACAAAAAGAAAGGGTAAAAGAGTGTTATATTATTATGCATGAGCTAATAGAAAAGGCAGTAGGCACAAAGGTACCACAAGTAATGGATTAACATTAACTGTTATGCCTTCGGTTCCAATGATTCAACTTGAATGTTTAGGTCCAGCACTTTAATAAGAAGTAGATATTGGATTTGATAACAAATTACACACCTACATGGCTACATTATTCTGTCTGTTGTACTTCTTAGTGAGCTTTATTGCGGTAGTCAAGAGAAAGTCTAATGAATAAGTTAGAATTGATATGATATTATCCCTAAAATTCAATAACATCGTCATCCTAAATGCATCCTGGTAGAATCTAGGTTTACTTTAATGACAAAGAAAATCTACAATTATATGAAGGCAAAAAAAGTAATTGGGAATGAAAATCAGCAGTGACTAACCTTCGACCGTCATCGCCATCTCCGTGAACTTTTCCGGGGAGCTATGAACGACGAATCTACGTTGTTGCGTGACGTCAAGCGTATGTGAGAGGTAATTTGATACTCCGACAGTAAGAGACAGCGATGAAAGAGAAGGAAACGTAATCGGGATTGAGCGAGTAAGGGAGGATCGCACTACTTTAGCTTGCGGTTCTCGTCAATTTTGCTTGTTTGGTTTGGGAGCAAATATTTATACGACAGCTTTAAGAGTTAACAGTAACAGTTGGGTGTTAAATTGTTAATTAAAGTTCTATTTCCTCCTATGCATTTTTGTTACGAATGATTAATTAGATGTAATAAAATAAGTTATTGCGATATAATAAAAAATATATATTTATTTATCACGTAGAAATAGAATGAATTATTGCATAAATGTGATTTTTTTTTATTTATTTAATGTGTAAGAGGTGTTTTTTTTCTCGTTCCATTATGAAATAGAATAAAATTTAATAATTTATATAATTTTTTACTGTTTTTTTACTAACATTAATAAAAATATTTTTTAGATATTTATAAAATGTGAGAATTTCATATATATTCTTACAAACTTCCTTAATTACGTATATATCCTTACAAAAATCAATATTACACCAATATCCTTCTAAAACCCTTTAAA
>JAUEJL010139809.1:0-10842 GCA_032274825.1 Drosophyllum lusitanicum | reverse complement strand
TATATGAAAAAGTTCATTTGGAAATTGCGAGAACTATTTATAACCAACGTTAATGCCCATTAATGACTCATTAATAAGGTGTTTTGGTCATTTACAAGTTTATCAACTGTGAATTGCGTCCGGGTGGATGAATCATTATTTAATGAGACTTGAATTTCTCAAAATACTCTTATTAATGAGTTATTAATGAACCCCCAATTACTAGCAATTGATTTATTTTAATTAAGGGCCAATATCGGTTCTTGTTGTAATCTCAATAAGAATGATTCTCAAATGAACATTTCCCTATATATATATAAGGTAAGGTTCAAACTAGAATTGTTTTTCATATGAGAATTGTGAGAACCAATCTTGACAGTTGATTAAAATAAATCACGGTTCATAATTTTTGATGGCTCAATAATACGTGATATTTTGAAAAAATCAAGACTTACTAAATAATAATTGGTCTATCTAAACGCATTTTACGGTTGATAAATATATAAACGATCAAAACATCACTATTAATAAGTTATTAATAATATTATAAACAAATCTCATTGTTTGAATTTTTACATATTAAATATACACACAAACGAATGTATGTGTTTATCCATAACTTTAGTTTCACTTGATGTTGTGTTACATATTTTAAACTAAAGGATGATGTCACGTGACACATTTGGTATATAAGAGATGAGGTAAGAGAAATATATACTTGGATGAAATTATGTTACTACTAAATGCGAAACAAAAAATATGCTAAAGCGATTCATCTATTTTGTAAACATATGAACATTATTTAGTAAAGTTTTGAACAATAATCATATATCAGAAAAAATTATTCATTTATTTTTTAACTTTTACATTTTTTCCAAAGTTATTATTCTACTTTTTTACCTTACACATTACATATTGTATTATTGAAAAAAATAACTCTACTAGTTGTTAACTTTTATACTTTAAAAAAAAATAAGTACTCTACGTTTTTACTTTATACATTGGATATCATATTTCTTATAACCTTTTAAATCTTCCCTAAACTTGTATATTATTTCCAAAATGAAAAAAATAATAACCGCGAAACTTCATAACTATTTACATGACCCAAATTGTTTGACACGTAGTCTTCATGTATCTATTTTTTGTTAACTTAACACGTCAGTCTCTACTTGTTCACCACACTTCAAGGTCTCTACTTGTTCAGCGGGGAAATTTTTCTTAAATGTCTTAAGAACCGTGACCAGTAAAACTAAACAAAAGTCTTGAATCGTTGTCGTAATTGTTATTTCACGATTGAACTATTTGTTTAGAATTGTAGGAAATGAAGGTGTTTGGACTATAATCCAAACAACAATGATTTATAGGTTAAATATCTAATTCCTACAATTAAAAAGCAAAACATATTTCAAACGTCAAAAAACAATTGTCATGGTACTTTAAGGGTTTAATAAGTGTATTGAACAGAAAACAATAAAATCAAGTACGGTAACGATTCCAGGTCACCAATTCAAACGGATCTAACTCATTCTTTAGACTGATTCAGACATTTATCAACCATTTCTCTGAACAGGTTCCCGGTACAACCGGCTAGCCAACTCAAATTTTAAGATATTAAACCCTGGTGAAAAAATGGAGACCTGGAATTGTTAAGGTAACAAAAATAGGTACTTGGAGACTACATGTCAAGCAATTTGGGTCACGTAGTTATTTATTAAGTTTCTCATTATCATACTTTTTTTATTTTAAAAATAACATAAAAGTGTACGGAAGATACTAGAACGTTACAAGAAAGTATAGTATCTATTGTATAATATAAGAAAGTCGAGTACTTACTTTAAGAAAATGGTTTATTTCACAGAATAGTAACCAAGTTTGAAGACTTTTCCACCAAGATCACTCACAATGTGAAATAAAGGGGTGAGTGACTTTGTTAGAACAGTTTTCAAACTTAGTTATTACTCTATAATTTTTCCTCTTGAGAAAAATATACAACTTGATAACTAGTAGATTCACTTTCTGGACAATTTAATATTTATCACATAAAGTAAAAAAAATGAAGTATTTACTTTTAAAAAATATAAAAATTAAAAACTAATAGAATCATTTCCCCCTTACATATTTTGTAAGCTTTTATCTAAGAAAGACAAATCTTAAATATATTAACCTACTTTTTTAATCCAAAGATGTAATATATTTTTTTAAAGCTGTTTAAACAATAACATATGTAACATTATTCGTTAATTAAGTCAGCGATCAAATAAACTTAATTTATGCCTTAATTATACTCTAATTAATACTTCCATCTACTTAAAGGATTCAAACTCCGAACGCTAAGTTTACACAACCAAATTTTGCTATTTTTGCACATGGCCGGCATGGATAAAATAAAAAAAATAAAAAATAAAATAATAATAATAATAATAATAATAATAATAATAAAAAATAAAAAATAAAATAATAATAATAAGGAGGAGGAGGAGGAGGTAAACGCTTTTAATTCCCTTTTTTACTTTCTTGAAAATATATTGCTTTTATTCTACTCTTATGTGAAAAGGGGTAATTAAGTGGTCATCATGATGCATCATTAGTATTTCATGTGTCAAAACTATACAATAACTAATTTTTGATTTTCTTTTCGCATGTTTATTGGATTAAATAAAAAGTAACGATTGGACAACTTTACGATTATAATTATATGTGTCGCATGTAATTTAATATTTATTATTATATCATATAAAATGTTGTTTCAAAATATATTTTATTTTATTTTATTTTTTAATCATTCACAGACTAATTTGAAAAGTGAGTTTTGAGTGCTTAAAATGCAAGACTTGAGAAAAGGGCACTCAAACTGGTCTGCCATTACTTTATTTTTTTAATCAACATGTAAAACTCAACAAATTTACATTAAATTAAGTTTATTTTATATATATATTTTTAATTTAATTAATTCGTTCTATTATCAGCATATATATGTATGTATATTTTTCTATATATAAGTTTGATTAACCTAGCTATTTATCTTTTGTAAGTATTAAATATAAGTTTAATTAAAACCCTGGCCCTTGGTTGTAATCAAATTATATACTTATAATTAATTTAAAATAAATATTGTAGAGTGTGTTTTGCTTCTTTCGCAAAAAAGAGTGTGAATTAACTATCTATCTTTCCGACAAAGATTACATATATAGTAATTAAGGTTATAGTTTATTCAAGATCGCTAGTCAAATGAGGAGATCGAATAGATTACTTGTTCATCTCGACCAAAAACAAGTACACAAAAATTCATTTAAGTGTATTTATGCTTACACCATTTTGTGTGAAACGGAGGTTTGAACCGAATGATGAAGAAGAAGAAATATCGGATGAGTTATGGTTATAGATGAAATGTCACTCGAACACGGAGCTAGCTGGATTTTCTCCTTTAAACGTATTGTGTGCAAAATGTTTTTCAATGGAATTAAATCTGTGAAGAAATTAGACTTCAAAGGAACTTGAATCTAAATTCTTGCCTATTGTGTTTGGTTATGTAATTAGTAATTGGAATTTGAATATAATTTCATCACCCCACGACCATGTAGGTGTGTTGTTAGGTCAAGTTGTTTTTTCGTGTTGTTTGGGTTGGGTTAATCGGTTTTGAGGTATTAAAATTATATTCGGTAATCGAACCGAATAGGGTTCGGGTTGTTTGGGTTTTAGGTTGAACCAAATTGAATATTTTTTTACCCCGTCATACCAAATAATATAATTATAAATTTGGTAACCCGAATAGTAGGAACTTGAAGTAGGTCAGTTGGGTTATTTAGGTTTAGTTATAACCCGACCATATAAACGTGAAATCCAATTGACTCGAACCGGAAACTTAATTGGTTTGAGTTTGGGGTGAAAATGATTTTTCTAAAAACACAATTAACCTGCAATCCCATTGAGTTAACCCGATTAACACCGAGCGGGTGAAGGAGAGGTCCGGTGGTTGGAAGGAATCTGAATTTCTTAGGGAGAAAAGGAATATGAATTCTCTCAAATGAAGGAAAGTTTAAGTGCAAAATATTCAAATTCCATCATGTAAATGATGAACCACATAAAGAAATGCCTGGAATTGGATTCAAATTCCCTCTAATTCCAGAGAATTCCAGCAAACCAAATGCCTCCTGAATATTAGATTATTAACATATATTTCTTAAAAACATTATATCTTTAACAGAGTTGTATTTAATAAAATCCACTTAAAAAATATAGTCCTGAAATTTTAATATTCAATCACAGGTGATTCAGTATACAATCATATGTGATTTGTAAAGTATCACGTGTGAATTACAAAAATGCCACTCCGCCCAAATTTTTAAAATTTAATCTAAACCATTGATGACATTGATCCAAAGACTAAAATTAGTCCCTTAGAACCATGAATTAATTATGGAATATATTGAACATCCTTCATCTTTTAACAATTGTATTTATGCTTGATTCCAATAAACCATCAATGTTTTTTTTTTTCAGAATTTCGTTTAGAGTATCTTGCCTATAACGAAAGGGAATCTTTTGTTTCAAATAAAGGCCCGGCTGGAAACAATATTGATTAGATTATATTGATGATATTGAATGATTAACATGATTTATACTATCAATTTACAAACTAACTAGCTAAAATATCATGATATTCTAAAGAGTACATTAGTAATTTTATTAAAAACTTGATAAATTAATTTCTCAATGTACAACACTCAAAAAATTTATTTCTGTTTAATGATCTAACTTCAGGTATTTTACTTTAAAACTAAGTATAATTTTAGCCCCATAATTTTCTCACTTACCAAATGTGATCATATATATATGATATATCATATTTTCTTAGCGTATTCATTTTGATTGTTATATTTCTTCTTTAAATCTTGATTTCTTCTATTGCATTAATTAACCAACAAAATCTCACGGCAAGTTTGTATGTAGTTACGTATAAAAGATACGAAAATTTAAAATTCATAATAGCTAACAAATTAATAATTCAAATGCTTTGCGTAATTTTCATAAATGAAAGTCTAGTTAATTTTAAACAAAAACATAAAATATAAATTAAGGAAACGATTTTTACACAACACTAATTTGTCATACATAATAATTATGACTTTTATGTTTTTACAAAGTAGGGATGACAAAAATACTCGATCTGATCAGTGGGAAATCTCGAACCTGAAACTTTTGGTAGAGGTATTGGGACCGGTAAATGGTTATGGGATGGGGTATGTGATTTCTTTAAAAATCCGTGACATTGGGATGGTTATGGTTTTAATAAATTCCCGCCCAATTACCCTATCCCGTTTGCCCAACCCCAAACCATTTATATTTTTATTATATATAGTTCTCTTACTAACATATTAATATTTTAAAGTTTTAATTTAATATTGCTTTTCAAAAAAAGTTTTAATTTAATGCATTTAGAATTATAAGTTAACTATGTGTACGATATTGGTAATGAAGTAACTATATATAACATTACAAACTTAAAATTACCATATATATCTTTTAGTTATTAATTTTAAAATAGATTTTGTTTACTTGTTTATGAGTTTATCTTAGAATTGTAGACCTTTCACTTATAAATTTGTTTACTTGCGAAACTATTAACGTGTGAAAATAGAGAAATGAAGATTGATAACATTGTTTTTATTGTTTATGTGATGATTTGATTAGCTTATTACAAAATTAGATATTTTAAACTGGTACATGGATGATTGTATTTATGTAACATCTAGCAGTTATTTAAAAAGTCTTGCTCATTGTTTTGATTTAAGCAAATTTTAAGAGACAAAAATCCTTACATGTGAGTTTTAATCAACTAAGATCGTGAAACTGGGATACCCGATACTTGCGGTATACCCGCAAACCCAGTGGTTATTTAGTAACTAGGTATCCGACATGATGGAACTGGGTATGAGACTTGGTTTTACAATCACATATGGGACTAAAATGACCAACACACCTCCCATTGCCATTTCTACTACAAAGCCACTATCTACTATTCACTTCCACATATTTAATGGTGCTATGGTTCAAATACACGTTTTGTTGTGTATGGCAAAAATAGCGTAGTGCACGAAAGATATATATCAAACGATAATACGTGTTTGCAATTGATGTTTTTGCCATTAGAGAAAAGTTTGAATATCTCTTATGTGAATATACCGAAGGTGAAACTTTGTTACCATTAAGTAACATTATTTAAAATAAAGTAAACGAGGCTTTTATCCAGCCCATCACGCAGGCTATTTAAAAGCTCGTTTATATCAATTGGCAAATTAAGCTTAGAACTTATCGTTGTTGATCATTTACCGTGGGCAAACTATTTCTATCACCCTCGAATTAGACATAGTCTAACCATATCATGATTTATATTTTAAGTCAGACTTTCTAAAGTCCAGTGTAATAAAAGTGTAGAAACACCGCATGTTAAGAATGCTAAAAGAATTAATGCTTGAATAATATGTCGAACTTTTATTAAATACTTTTCAAAAGTAATAATTCGACCTTTAAAAGTAAGATTACAGGAATTTTACTTCGGGATAATCGTAAGACATAATTATAAACAACGGGACATAAAATTTGTGTTGGTATATTCTATTTGTATATCAGCCAAGATAGGAAGTTATTTTGATGACAAACCTTAAAAAACAACTACAACTAACTTCCAATAGCTATTTTGACAGGTAGCCATTTTTCGATCTCTGATCATGGTCAACTTACCCTAACTAGTTGCAAGTCACCTTTTGTCAGCTTGTTTTGGTTAGCCAAACGACCACAAAGGGCATTTCCCCTTGACACTCCCATATGGGTGGTGTTCCCTTTATAGTTTATCCTCACCACTTTAGGTCTAGGATTTTGATGCAATTTATTCAAATGTATATTTCACTTGACCAATCCTTAGAATTACACTATAACCACTTACAAAAACAGAGTGGTATGAGACTATGAGTGTGCTAAGCCATAACTTTTGTTCTTCGTATTACAACTTCTAATTTCTATTCACAACAAACATCGGATGTTGAAAGATAAACATGCTAAAATTATTTTATTTTCGTGAATTTATCTATGTACAAACTGTAATTCTCATCATACAACCGATAATGAGTTTGTGACATTGTAAATAAACACCCTAAGTCAAAAGGTAAAACTATTTTTCACTTTGGACAAAAAACAACTAAAAAAACACCCAATACATACTAAAAGACATCATTAACGATTAATTAATTTTTTGAAGTACTAAAGCACACACTCCTTAAAATTAAAAATAATTCTATACTATTTTATCTACTATAAGACTTGAACTCGTAATCTTATGAAACACCAAAAACACCATATATCGTTGAACTATAACTATAATCACTTTGATAATAACTAATTAATTAATAACTAACTCCACTATTAACAATCGTGCTTTCTCTTCTATCTTAGAAATATACCCAATCCAATTAAAAAGGATCAATAGGTATAACTAATCATTATAAATCCTCTCTCCTTAAGTATTGTTTTTTTTCTCTTTTTGTTGATATATTTAATAATGTTTTCTAATTTTATTTCTAAATTGAATTAGAGAAAGCACATATAAATTTATAACATATGTTTTCATAAAATAATACGTTAATATTTTATTGTTAATATAGATTATTCTTTATTATATATTGAATTGTATAAATAAAAGAAATACTTTTTATGTTGTTCAATTTCATAGAAATAATAACTTCGATCTGGAGAGTATACTTTTGGATTCTTACATTATATACTAGTTTATAGACCCGTGCATGTACAAATATTAGTATATTAGAGAAGTAAACTTGAAATACATTAAAATCATTTAGAAAAATGTAAGTACTGTGCACATACTAAAATTTCAAATATGTACAGAAGAAACCAAATTAATTTTTTTGAAGTACTTTATACACAAATAAACTTAAAAAATAACACAATTGAGTATAAAACACGTTTCAAGTATGTAGATAATGACCAAACTATTAAGACTGACACACATAAAAAAGGTAGACATACAAATTGTTTAAACTATATACAAGACAACAAAAACACATCAGAAGCTTAAGCATGCTCATATCACAAATCACGACTTCTCACGAATCACTCAATGAGCAATCTAGAAATAAGCAAAAGAAGTGAATTTACTCAAGACACAAATTCTTAAATCAAGCAAAAGCAACAACATTCTAATAAACAACCATTCTACTTGGTCAACCTGATCATTGGGAAAGAATAAAATGATAGTCAGTATAAACTATCAGATATAAAGAACAACTAAAAGTTTTTTATATTTAAAAAAAATGGAAATCCAAGTTAGCATAACTAATAACTTAGTGACGATTGAAGCGCACAGGTTTAAGAATTTTTTTTTACACTTCTTACACCTTAAGTCGGCAATCGTTTCTTTCAAAGCACGCCGCATTCGTTCCGCTCCTTCGACTCGATTGAAGAAGGTGAGAAATAACTAATACATATTGATCTATTTTTACTTTGAAGGGCAAGAAAAAAAGAAATAGACTCTCAATGAGTGAATGATATCTAGGTAAAAGGTACCTCTATCTAAAATTTTAAGATCGATTATTATAACTACTAATCCAAGATGGAAAGGAAAGGGGGAAAGTAAGTGTCAATTAAGGGCATTAAATGGTAAATTTGTAAATAAAAGGTTGTGGAAAGTTTTAGTGAATTACAATCACTAGAGATAAATTAGAATTAAAATGAAATCTAATAACAATCTAAAAAATTAATCTAAAAATGCATCGTATTAGTATATGAAAGAAGAAAAAGAAATAAAAACAATATTATACATATTTGTGTAAAACGTCTTTTTTATTATCCTTTTAACAACATGAGTAATAAATAATAAAATCCAACAAGAAAATGACAAGAGAGAAAAAGACGAAAGAGAAAAAGTGGAAGATAAATGTCATCATTTCATTACAACTAGAGTATCCAGAATGAGGTTCTATCACGGTGTGATAGGGTTTAATCATGACGTAATGCAATACATTCCCTCCTTAACTAGAGTATTCGGAATAGGGTTTCACCACGGTGCAATAGGGCTTAATCATGTCGTAATGCAACACATTCCCTTTTTAACGGGATAGTACCAACTTTCATACAAGTGTTGCATGGTTGTCGTCAACTCATGTCGTGAGATGTTTAGTTGAGTCTTATAATGAGCGGAACCACAGTGGACACCCCAGAAGTAGAACTACTGGAGACCGGGGGACCCTATAGAACAACTTCCCTCAACATCGTGATGCCTAACATGATACTGCCAGCATGATGCATAGTGTGATGTATATGATTTGTTTTTTTCTCTTCAAGTGTTGTGCATTGCATGTAGATCTGAGAATTTGGTTTGATTAAGGTGCGACCAGAACTCCAAGAAGTATAGTTTATTGTGGTTGGTTGTGTAATTTTAACATAACGATGTGATAATGACGTAATAGCCTTACCACTCCTTTCACCCTTAAAGCATGTGATAGCTCTGTTGGGTGCCTCTCCACCACCAACGTGACGCTACGAACTATGGATTCTTCAACCCCTCTATTCCTCACACCTCGTTCCTCTCTATCTCTCTCACACATATGCACACCCCTGTTTTTTATACAAATAATAGTGAACCTAAATAACATTTAAACTAATTAAAAACTAAAAATAAAGAAGCAAAAATAAAAATACATTAAAATGACATTGGAAAATCACATATAAATATTACAAACATACAACTAGCTAGTTGTCAACGTTTAGGTATATAAGTTCTTGCAATATGATCTTTTAGTTCTCAACAAAGATTGTCATGAGGTTTTTGGCAAGTTACGTCTCGAGGTGAGACATACAACACTCTAGACTTTTACGAGGAGAAATTGGTCTGATTTGGTAAAAGCAAAACATTATACCCATTTTTTGTTTACGTTATTAGCTATTCAGTATGGGACGATGAACGTAGAAGGAAAGTGCATGATGGGTGTTTAGTATTCTTTTTGTTTGGTTTTTAGATTTTAATTTGGCAGGCAATGTTGTATGCACATCTTAGAATTTAGATGGATTCTTAAAAGATTAACTATGTATGAGTATATCTACGAATTAATAATAGGTGTGTAAGAGAGTTATCACTCTCATTTAATCATTGGAATATCACCAATGCAGATCATGTGAATATTTTCCATAATAATAGATAATTAGAAAGTTTAATCACACTTAGGATGTGATCAATATAGGAATTATGGAGACATAAGATTCTTATTTTCATAATCTTAAGTTCTGTAAGCCCGGTTTGAGTGTCAAAATATTGAAGAGATTATTGAAACTATAATTTCGTGTGATCTCATAATAGATAATCTTTTTCAAGTAGTAACTGATATTGAATGTCTAAGTTTATGATCAGATTATGTAGTTTAACGAGTCAAGAATATGGAAATTAGATTGCACGTGTGTAGATTTTTGATTAAGAACTCCAATGGGTCACTTTGAAAGGGTTAGGTCATTCATATGGCTTCCCTATCGAGTTCCCTTTCTCTCTTATCACATCAGCGCCACATCACCTTTTATTTTGCTTCCTCTTCTCAAGCCAAAAGTTAGTATAACCTTTTTCAATATTATCCTCGTTTTTTATTTTATTTTACAATTATAATATATATCAAGAGATAGATAAAGAGAAAGCGGGGTGGGGGAGAGCTTGGTGTAACGACCGGAATTTTAAGAATTTTTGTAATATTATTTAGTGGAGAAATAAATAATATTTTATGGAGTATATTTATTTATAATGATAATTAAGGAATATTATTGTTAATTAAATAAAATATTAAAAGTTAGAAAAGAAAATCAAAA
>JAUEJL010139798.1:0-10843 GCA_032274825.1 Drosophyllum lusitanicum | reverse complement strand
AATCAAGAAAATGTTTGTCAAGACTTCCGCTGTTTTGTTTATCAAACTGACATAAGTTTGACTTTAAGTTGTAAAAAGTTCAAAAATTGACCTTGAAATCGCGGTGTTACAATTACAATCGTAAAGACTTGAGATTTATTATGGTAGGGCAATTTACGAAGAAAAGTAACATAAATATCGATATTTGCTAATAAATGTAATATCCAATTAACTTAGTCAAGAAATGATTATAAATTTCAATTTTTAATAAAAATATGAATGACCTGCTGACCACTTAGTCAGTAGGTTAAGAGTGTCAAAATTTAGCAATAAAAGTAACTTTTATTGGAATACCTTGTTTTGTTTCAAATTGAAGTTCAATATCATTATTTGTCTAAAAAGTTGATATCATTTTTATTGACAAATTTTGACATTTATGTTAACTTTTTTGACAATTTACATAATATAAAAAATAGCCACATCATCAATTTAACAGTAACAGGTTACCATTTTTGTTTGAAATAGAAATTTAAACTTCTTTCTTGACCTAAAAAATTAATGATTACCTTTATTGGCAATTTTCAAAATTTATGTTACATTTCTCGACAATTTTGCCATATTATGTAACAAGACAATGTTTGGGATAGTATATAATTATTTTATATTGATGTTGTATAAATACTTTATCAAGACTGAGGTTTTGAAACAACTGGTCTTTAACTAATCACAACTTGACGTTATTAATTTTAGTATAATGCAAAAGATTTAGTCAAATGGTGCAAAATACACATTCGTTCAAGTTTTAACTAAACTCCTAGACCTAAACTAGTAAAGGTCAACAATTGCGCCCCTTTGCGGGATTTAAGGGACAACACCCCTTGTGGCGGTCTTGTTAGCCGGTCCGCAAAGGGGAACCACCCCTTTCAAGGCTTAGGGAAGCACCTTGGTACGTAAACAAAAAATACGTAGTGGTTTTGCATCATATTAACCTGAACACAAAACAGACAGCTTGCTATGCTACGTCAACAATTTACTCTTTTCAAGCAGATGATTCCATGCGGCACTTGTTGACACCCATTTGTTCATCATATGTTGACGCTAACCCATCTTCATAATTGTTTTCTAAGAACAGCTACCCGTTAAATAACTGCATGTTATAGCTTTGAGGCCACGGGACCTAACGATTACAACTCAGATGGGTCAAACGATTTTAGAGCAATGCTATATTTGCTATTCGTGTGCTGATCTTAATGCCGAAGGTCGTTGATCCGATCAGATTGGGAGACTATAAATTGATTAGTCTTATAGTATGTTGTTATAATAGAAGGCAACAAAACTTCTTAGTTTCTTTACCAAAAATTGAAGGGGCGATAGTGAAACTGAGCAAGGAAGTTAAAAAGGCATTGAATTGGGACAAATTCAACTTAAAGTACATACAATAATGACTAATGTGACCGACTAGTAGTCGACTACTACGTTGTCAACAGACCAACCATGATTAACCGTCTATAGTAATGACTGGACTCATTTTTTAAAATAATCAACAAACATAAAACATGTCGTCACCGGTATAGGAAAAACTAACATGATGACGAAGGCATAATGAGGCGTGACAGGGATGACAGTGTCATAGAATGCATATATGGTATGACAGTGTGTCGTAGCACTACTCGGCATACTCTTATGGGTATCAAATTACTTACAAAGTTATGGTGTTAGTAAATGGATCCAAGAAAGTTGCATGATCTCTAAGTCGATTATAAAGCATTTGGAAACTTGGAATGGAAATTTATACAAAAGAGGATGACTCCAATGCATTACAGGGACAAGCTCCGTAAATGAGCAATGGTGTGTTTGAAATAGTCTATAAGTAATAACTTTCTGAAACAAATCTTAAAGCACGACTTTTTTTGAGGTTTTTCCGTATATAACAATCAACTTTGGACCCTTTTTTAGTCGATGAAACACTATATCATTTGTTCATATAGGGTGTGAACTCGACTGGACAAAAACCGAGGCCAACATCTAGCTCGTTAGACAAGTCGGAACATGTATTGTAAATGCTCAACAAGTAGGCTACTAAAAGCTGCCTACAAAAGACATGAGAATTGTAACAGCCCTATTTTCAATCAAATGTGTGTGTGTGTATAATTATTGTGTATTTAAATAAAACATTTGGGTAAACATCCAAATTTACTATAAAGCTAAAAATGCTTAATGTACAAACTATAAAAACTAAGACAAGATAGATAAACCTCTAGGTAAGAAATGTAAACTTTGTAAGTAAACACACAAGTAGCATACAAAGCTCCTTACAAATATACAAAATGGACCGCACATTCTACATGGCAAGACAAGACTACTTCTATGATAAATCAAAGCTACAAACATGACAAATCAAGCCTAGATGTGCGTTGTACAAATTGATTCAAGTGTTGGCCAACTAAGTAGTGATAAGGCAAAGCTAGATAATTCAAGACTAAGAGCATAAGGTGGTGAAGCAAGTACATATGTGTCTTATTCTTATAAAGTCACAAGTTAAAGAGCTTAAAGAACAAGTACCCTAAAGCAATATACTTACACCATAAATAGAAGTTAAAGGTAAATCATTTTCTTCATCCCTAAATTCTAAAACATATCAAAAGAAAGATTAATAGTAACTCAAGGAGTCAAGAAGTTTAAACAAGTGTCAAAACAAAGTGAGTATGTTATGTGCTTTAATGAGATATATATATATGTTATATAAATGTTTTATGCATAAAGCAAGTTTTATTATGATATATTACTATGTTTTCTTTGCATAAAGTTATGCTTTGATTAAGTTATGTGGCAAAGTATATGTTTTATAACATAATGTTATCATGCATATGATAAAAAGTTTTTATACATATTAAGTATGGCCATTAAGATATCCAACGTACAAGATATAGAAAGAAGGTACGTCTTGCAAACGGACCTTATTGGGCAGCCCTTATGTGGACCCAAGGTTAAAGAACCTGTGAGAAGTTTGACATACTTAACATGTAACCATGAGATCTCGAAAAACTGTTTTATAATTGAAAGTGGTTTAAAAAGAAGAAGATTGTTTTTAGTCTTTGATTTGGCTAAGTATTTATGAAAAATATTTATCATGAAACCATAATTATTCACTAAGCTTAAAGCTTACGCATTCATGTATGTATCTCAGGAAACAAGGAGTAAGGAACCATCGAAATATTTTTTCCAATAAATTAGAACTTTTGTAATATTTATCTTACGCATTTCCGCTGATGTAGTAAGCTCTGTATCAACCTATGATGAATAAAAGTTTTAGTTTCCTCTATATTCACTTGTACTAAAGGCTCAAAGATAATACCAACGAAATCGGGGTGTTACAAGAATGATGTAGAATGATAGATCATATAACCAAGTGTTTCATACCCTCCCGTACTGGTAAAGTTCCTTTACTCTGGTGTTCAACTTCTCTATGAATTTCATCACTGTAAGAATTTCCAAATGGTTGACAAAATCAGGCTTGGGCTTATACCGAGTCCAATTGGGCTGTGAAATCTTGTACACCTAAATCATGGTACAAATCACGCACGAAACCAAGAATAGGTTGATCATTGACCCCCTTCTTCACCTATTGATTGATAGGCAATAAAAGTTTTATACAGGCTACATATTACAAGAGCTATATTGTGTCTTATGTATTCAAATATTTTCTCTTAAAAACTTACCTGTAGTGTAACTGAACCAACCATATGACCTGGCACAAACTCCCAAAAACGAGCTTCAGATACTTCAACAACATCTTCTAGAGAAGCCACCTAACAATAGTATTATAATACATGTCAAGTTAAGTTAAGTAAAAGAAATACGACACAATCAGTAGCAAC
The DNA here is from genome assembly GCA_032274825.1 of Drosophyllum lusitanicum. Taxonomy (NCBI): domain Eukaryota; kingdom Viridiplantae; phylum Streptophyta; class Magnoliopsida; order Caryophyllales; family Drosophyllaceae; genus Drosophyllum; species Drosophyllum lusitanicum. Next base: position 6,986 of record JAUEJL010139798.1, on the reverse strand, counting down.
ACAATTGCTCTGGTTTTTATAAAAGCAAAAATTATAATACCCCTGTGACAGTGTGGCTTAATGAAAATATCTGTAGGAGTCTGGACTTTCTTAAAACTTATCATTTAAACTTGAAAGTTAGAGGTGGCCATTTCAACAAGTTTACTTGTGAAAATGTTGTTTTGGTTATGATTATCTTAACAACCTCCTTAAAAGGGGAGAATTGGTTAAAGTCATCAAGGACTCTAGGGCTTGTTTTTAAAAGCATAAAACCTCCTATGTTGTTTTAGGAAAATATATGACTTACTATTATAATAATAATGTTGTTGTAATCATCACCTGACAAGTTATTTATTTAATACCTGTCTCCAGCATTTCGTCAATGCGGAAGAATGAATACCGGGCGGGGCCTCCTGAAGAAGAATACCACCGCTTGTTTTGAAGAGTGGCATAACAAGCATGAAAACAGTGAATGAAACTAGTCCCAAACACAAAACTTCAGCATTGTCAACCCTGAAAAACCAATAACAAGAAGTATTAAACTTCTTTCATTCATATATTATAGATGAAAATTAACTATTCATTTGTCCGTTCACAGAACTTACCCAAGGCTTAACAGCCAGGAAGCCATAATCAAGCCTGCACTGGAAAGACACATAACAACAGCTTTAAAATGAGATTTTATGAATAGCTTTGCCACGACTCATTGAAAAGATTGAATGGATATATCACATGGACGAAATATTTTGACCACTAGCCAAATATCCATATTAATCCTCAATAAGGACAAAATCTAGTGGGTCAAGATAAACACTATGAATACAATTGTGATGGGTTATCCACGGTAAAGAGATGGCTTTGGATTCAAACTTTGCTGCTAAATGCCTAAAATAGATTACTAGATGTTTGTGTTTAATCTAAGAGACTAAGACATCCCCAATGAATTTTTCGGTAACAGCAGCCTCAAAATAATTAATCGATATCTATCTATCTCAGCCTACGATCAGGGTGTTCATAAATCATACTTTGGAAAATATATACATACATGGATTGACGGTTCTGGTGTGTTTTTGCGAGGTTAAAATGACTTATCTTCTTAATCAATATGTAATGAAATCAATCAACATGTTTTCTTCTACCTTTCTAAACACATGCTGTCTATCTTAGAATACTTCCCTGACACTAATCACCAAGTAACGCCACAAGTAAATGAAGCAATATACATGAATGATGCATTTGCATGTATCAAGGAGAAAGATTCATACCTACGAATGGAGTCGGCAACAACATGCAAGCAAATTGAGTGGTAATTCATATCCTCTGCATTTCTATAAACTAGAGAAAGAAAGATAAGATAAATTCCCAAGTCCTGTAAGTTGGAACTTCCAAAACAATATAGTCTAAAACTCTAAATTGACCAATAGCCAACAAGAAATATAGGACTAAATATGTTCTCAACATAACTCGAACTCTAAAAAATACATGACATATTCCAAAAAATTAGATGGACACTTACCAAGACTAACACGAGCATAGTTCCTGAAGAACCAAATGCCAATGAGATTCACAAATAGGTTGGTCACGGCAGAAACAATCAAGTAATGCCTGCGATTGACCATGATAGACATCTATGAGTAAGCTTTCATACCAAAACCTGACCAAACACCTAATGATGAAAAAAGAAGCAAATCATCCATGCAACATTCTAGATCCCTTATCAATTTAAATATGATTTTAGTGACCTTGACTCTGATACAGTATCGATCTGTTGTTATGTCCTAAATTGCAAAAGCTTTAAACATTTGTTTTATCATTACTTTGTCATAAGAATGTGTTGATAAGGGCCAATAAACTAAATGTACAAGGTTTAAGAAGGGAAACTCTAACAACTCTAGAATTTTAAAACTTGAGTTATGAGAGGCCAATTATGTGATGTGTTTACTTCAGTAGAACACAGCTTGACAATAGATAATAAGTTAACCCCAGTGAAAAAATAACTCAAACAAAGTTGTACAAAAACTTCTATGCCAGTGAATCACGCATAATGAGTTCGAAGTTTGTACATATCATCATTTAGAGAATGATAATATAAATTCTAAAGCAAGAGAGAAAGAATGAGTTACTTGTGCTCAGATTCATCTTGTACAAACGCATGAAGTGCTTCAACAGCCAAGGAAAATGACATAAACACAAGAAATAGCTGTCTAAACATGAAGCACAATTTAGAGATTCAATATGTTAGCTCCAAAGACGAAAAGGGGGAACTATAAACACAAACAAATGCATACAGGAACGTATTGATAATATATATTTCCAACCACAGTGGAAACAACAGTTTAAATCGTGAGGAAATTGTGCATACTTACAGAGTTGGTGAAAGCAGATAAAACTTCAAGCCTTTTATACCTGACATCAAAAGCAATCTATTTAGGCATTTAGCTAAATGTTACAAAAACATCAATTAAGCAATCTATTTAGCTAAATGTTACAAACGCATAAATTAAGCAATCTATTTAGGTAAATGTCACAAAAGCATCAATGACAAACTTGGAAACTTCATTCAAGTTAACTATAACTTCTAGAGTGAGCAGCAATTCTACCATTATTCAAAAAAACACTTTTCAGAAGGAGAAGTTAAGAAGCTCTTGAACATGATGAAGTCAGTCAATACATATTAGAAGCTCACCCATAAGTGTAGATTCGATCAGGCTTTCTCCGAGAAGCAGCCATTGCAAATAAAGAAAATGTCAAAAGGCCACAGCCAAAGGTCAAATGAAATGCATCAGACACCAAACCTATATAGAGATCAACAAAAATGGTAAAGTGTCTGCCAACATATTAAACCAAAAATGATGAAACTTGAAAAAGAAAAAAAAAACAATCATTAATGGCATTACGGCAACAACTATTGTTGATGGCAGTTGTTTACCTGCTAACGAAATCGATGATCAAACTAATATCTAAAAACGCTAGAAAACAACAAACATTACCATGAACTATCTATATACCCTCATTTTGAGGTGACAAAAGAATTCGTAGATAGTTTTGAGACTAGAAGCAATACACTCGTACCTGCTTGACCTGATAGAAGACCAATAAGTAATTCAGCCGTTGAACAAGCAACGTTAAGCGAAATCAACATAACCAATCGCTTCATCGGTCTATTTCCCGATCTAATAACATTAAACAAAGAAAAAACAACTGCTGGAATCGAAAATCTTTCTCTTTTACTGAAGGATGAAAAAACTTCGTCCGTCCATATTCTGTCGCCTCCATATTCCTGTTGCTTCGGAAAAACCTTCGGTGCAGGAAATATATCAATCTTTGATGAGGTACGAGAAAGAAGAGGCTTCTTCGAAGAGTAATCGTTAGAAATTATAGATACAGGTGTGTGAGAAGGAGGTAGTTCACCAGGTTGACGATGTAAGGAAGTTTGGCGGGAATATGCGAATCGCCGGTCGAAATCGCCGGCATTCCATGAGCGAGGTGTCTCGGCTTCTAGTTTCTGATAATCGAAAGGGGATTTAGAGTCGCTATGATGATCAGAAACCCCCGATCGTTCCATCTTTCGGCAGGAACCCGTATGATCAAAAACCCTAGAACCTCAAGATTAGATCAAAATAGGGAAACTGTCTACGGAACGAAGACTTTGACCAAAAAGTCAAATGTATTTATTAAAAACAAAAAAAGATTACGAGGATGTTTGTTAAAACAGAATGATTAAGTGCTGAATAATTCTGTGGCCTGAATAATTCAAAGGCTCTGAATGAATCTGACTCTGAATGTGACATGTTATTTGATTAAGGTTTTGAATGAACAATCTGAATGATGCAAATTATCATTTTAACCTTAATAGTGATATATTATATTATAAGATATGATGATTGTTTAACAAGACAATGTGCAAAAGAAGGAGTATTAGGGTAAAATACTTTATGCTTAATGATTCAGAACGCACTTTAAGGTAGAATGATTCAGCAGCGTTATGCTGAATCATTCAGCACAGTCTTCATTCAGAGATAGCAATCAAACATACTAAATGCTGAATGATTCAGCATTCGGCGCTGAATGGTTCCATTAAGCAGCAAACAAACAGCCCCAAAGACAACCTCTTTCTCAAGTGACTTCTAAGTTGTAACCCACACCCACCAAAGGAGAGGTCCCTGGAAAACAAAACATATGAAACAAGAACACCTACTCTAAACCATGACTAAAAAGATACCCAACACAAAACGAAACGAACTTAACCCAACCGTGACCTTTAAAACCCAACCACAAACCACGACCTCTCGAAACTCAACCTTTAAGATTAGCCTCATCAACATCGATCAACGACCCCAAACCACGAAACTCTAAACCCAAACCTCGAACAACCGAAATCTCAAACCAAAAACCTTGAGCCGCATCGACCCGAAATACGAACAGAAACCCTCGATCTAGAACTAGAACCTCAAACAGAAAAACACGAACACAACGAACAAAAATCCCTCGAACAGAAAAACACGAACACAACGAACAAAAATCCCTCAAACCAGAACCTCGAAAGAAAAAAACAGGACGGAAACCATCAGACCGAAAAAACTCTACCTAGAAACACTCGATCTGAAAAACCTGACCTAGAATAGTAAGCATCGAGCTGAAAACATCGATCTACCAATTTGAAAACCTCGAACCATCGGACTGAAAACCTCCAGATGAAAAACAACAGACCTCGAAAACAACCAGGCCGGACCTGTAAAATCTCAATCTAAGTTCAAGTTTTCATTAAAGGGTGAAATATGGTTTAATCATTGAAGTTTTACTTACTTTTCGGTTTAACTATTAAAGCTTTTTTTAAATGGTTTAACCATAAAGTTATGTTTACTTGTTATTTTCACCCTATTACCTGTTATAACAAGTTAAATGTAACCAAATACCTCCAATCATACCAAACACCCTTTAATTCTTTCCATACCCTTTATACACTCTATGCAATTTCCAAACACTCCTCTCCCTTTACACACTCTCTCTACTATCCCCCCCACCCTTTACACACACAAAAACTCTTTTATCTCTCCAATTAAACAAATTCCATTATGGGTGGGTATATGTGTTTAGATTTCAGTATCAAGATGGGTGAAGATGAAGATGATTTTACTACTATAGCCTGCTGCTACAGGTTAGAGTGTGGGAGGATGAAAATGAAGATGATTTCACGGCCACCGCCACCGCCACCGAGTGTCGATTTGAAGATGATTTCTATGAGAAGATGATTTTGATAATGGAGGCGAGGGTTTTTAGGATAAGATCAAAGATGGAGTTGAGGGTTTTCAGGTGAGGGTTTTCGATTTGAAGATGATTTCGATGAATAGCAGCCACCACCATGACCTCCGCCACCACCATAACCACCACCGCCACCAAATCTGTCACCCACTGCCACCATAAAATCCGCATCCTTCACTTCTGTAAGCTCCATCTTCAAGGGTTTGATGATTTCTTCCAATGATTTCGATTTTGCTTCAGTTTTTGTTGATTTCATTCAATAATTTCAAGGGTTTGATTTCATCATGTTCTTATTTGTTTTTTTATGTGTGTTCTGTTTTGTTCATATATGATGCATTGGGATTTGATTTCAAGGGTTCTGTGTTTGACTTTGCTCCGGGTTTTTTCTTCAAGGGTTCTGTTTTTTATGTGTGTTCGGTTTCATGAATGTATGTATATGTGTGCTCCGTTTTGTTCTATCATATGGCATATTCCTCTTCATTATGTCAGATTTGTTTAATCATCTTCGTATTCATCATTACAGATCTTCAAATATTCAACAAGAATTTTAAGGAAAAATAAAAATAAAAGTAATATACTAAGTAACAGGTTAAAGGTAAACAAATGAGTAAAACTGAAAAAACAAACAAATCTTAAAGGTTAAAATGATCATTAAAAGAAACTTTATGGTTAAATCATTTAAAAAAAACTTTAATAGTTAAACCGAAAAACAAGTAAAACTTTGATGAATAAATCATATTTTACCCATCATTAAAATCACTTAACTATTAAAACTATTTTAACCTTTAATGGCTATCTAAGTATCAATTTTAGTCTTGTTTAACCAATTTTGTCAAGATATTATCAAACATTTATTGGTATCCTATTTTTATATTTATTATATTTGCTAATTTTATGAATATTTATATCTACTTTTGCATTTATTTTTTCTTTATAAATTAGTGTTTGATATAAGTTAATATAATTATTTCTAATTTTTTTATTGTAGTTTCTAATGTATAAAATTTTTTATTTATATATCGAAAATTAATATATATAAACTACATTATATTTCCTAGCGTTTAAATTTTGTAAATATATCATTGTTTTCGAACTTTGTCCACCACATGTTTTTTTTCTTCCCCGACTCCCCTCCTCTCTACGGTCAATATTTTTTAGTAATGTTTTCTATCGGACTAAAAAGTACTGTAATTTATTTAATAAAGGTCATAATCTCATAGGCACTTGTAGTCAATTAGTGTTGTCTTGGAACCCTACAACTATAAGCTTACGTAGTATCAGAGCAAGGTTCACCCTTGTTTGGTCAAAGGCCACACAGACTCCACGTAATCCATAAGTATTCGGGTGTTATATGTAAAAAAAAGAATGTCACACGTGAGGTGCGTATTGAGTAATGTCTCATATCGGACGAAAAATGACTCTGTAATATGTTTAATAAGAATAATGAGCTACTCCACTTATAGACAATTGATTTTAAGTTATAACCCCACAAACTTACAATTATCTCTAATTAGGGCTGTAAACGAACCGAACGAACACGAACGAGGCTTGTTCATGTTCGTTCATTTAACTTTAGCCGAACAAATAAACTAACACGAACGGATAAACCAAAGGGATTTTGTGTTCGTGTTTGTTCGTTTACCTTTAGCCAAACAAATAAACGAACACGAACGATAAACGAACGAGCTTTTGTGTTCGATTGTTTAAAAGATTGGTTAGTTCGTATACATTTTTGTTCGTTCATT
>JAUEJL010139797.1:0-23052 GCA_032274825.1 Drosophyllum lusitanicum | reverse complement strand
TATATATATCGGGAGGTTCAAATGAAAATATATATTTAGGTGAAAATGGGAAACTTAATCTTGGCCCTTTATTTGATTTGATCGGATGATCTACATTTGGCTCTTTATTTTATTCATTACCGGTCATGAATTGCGACGGCTATGAATTGCGACGGCCATGAATTGCGACGGATGAATTGTGACTATTAGATCTAATAGATTGATATCTAATTGATGGCTAGGATTTGTTCTTCCATTCTTACCTAATATACATTTTCACAATAACCCTCCCTTACATATATATATATATATATATATATATATACACACACACATACATATATATGTGTGTGTGTGTGTTTATATATAGTGTTTATCTGTGATTAATGATGTTGGATTTGCATTATAGTGTGTTCCTTTGTTTACGTTTGTTTATAATTTAAATGAACGAACAAAAATGTACACGAACTAATCAATATTTTAAACAGTTGAACACAAAAGTTTGTTCGTTTATCGTTCATGTTCGTTTATTTGTTCGGCTAGAGTTAAACGAACATGAACACAGAAATCTGTTCGTTTATCCATTCTTGTTCGTCTATTTCTTAATCTAAAGTTAAACGAAAGAACACGAATGAGCCCCGTTCGTATTCGTTTGGTTTATTTACAACCCTAGATCCAGCCAAACAAACTTCACATGTTTGTTTCATTTTCTCCTCTTAAACAAACAACATATTAAGGAAATAATGAAATGAAGCATTTCCCCCCTCTTCATTCCTAAATAACAAATATGGCCCGAGCAACCAAGTAGTCGGTCCATCCTAAAGCAATAACGAGTTAATCACAACAATTTTACGGGTTGCGTTTTTAAAAACTATTTTAATATTACTTAGGTTTGAAAAGACTGAAATGTTCTCAACTTTTCATTTGAAAAAACCATATGGCCATGAGTATGGCATCAATTCAACCCAAATTAATCCAAATGTTACATCAACTATCATATCAGTTTTTTTTCCTTTTTTCCTTCCCAACCTAAATTAACCCAAAACCCAAGTAGCATTCATCCTAAATCAACCCAAATATTTTCTCTCTCCTACTCTCTCTACAAAACAAAAAAACTTCGGGTTGCTCGGGTGCACGAAACCGAAAAGAAAAAGAAAGGGGGAGACCCGAAATGGGTGTAGTGGTGTTCCCAAAGGAACCCACCCAACCCAAATTAACCTGAAGGCATTCGGGAAGGGCTATACGCCCGGCCTAATGGTTGTGTTGTTTTTTTATTATTTTCTTAATCCTAAATAATTTAATATACTTTTAGAACTAAAAAATAACATTATATGTATACACGCACAAACTCCTACCCCCTTTGTTCTCTCTCTAGCTCGCAGGCGACCTTCCCCCTCCCTTCTTCAGCGTCATACACATAGACAACCGCCATTAGTTGCGATCTCTTCGCCGGTGACCCTTTTCCTTTCTCTCTCTCTATCTACACCACCACTTGCGACTATGGATGGCAATGGTAATCCAGTCCAATGATTATCCACCCGATCCAATTCATCGGTGGTGGATATAAACTAAGTTAAGTGGATGAATGTTGGATGTGGAACAGATATATATGTTTAGTGGAGCGGATATGGATGACGAGTATCCATCAAAGGATGAATCCATTAACCCGGAATTAAATTTTATATAATTAATTTAAAAATCTATATATTTACTATATTTTTAATATTTATGTATAAATATAATATTATATATATATATATATATATATATTCAAAATTATAATATTATATAATTGCGAAGTATGTTTTTCGTTTTGATTGTAGTTATTTAAGTTATATTTTGATTTGTATTTTTTTATAAAGAGATTACGTATTTATGTAAACAATCCAATTAATATCCATTTACCCGTCCAATCCAACGGATATGGATATAGACGGATGAAATAATTTTTAAGTGGATATGAATATGGATATACATGATGAAAAACTAAATGGATATGTATGTAGATGCGACATCCTTGCATGAGAAGTTTCCCTTGTCGCATCACCACCACGTGCGACAACCCCCAACCATCTAGTGGGTTTTTAGATTTCCTTCACGTCCTGACCGCATCACCACCACCTGTAAATGGGTTTTTTGCGTATGAACAACACATCGTCATCTACTCATAATCACCTTCTCCTTTCTCTACTCCTTCAAATGTATTTTCGGATTTCCTTCCAATCATCGCCGCACCATCACAATATATAAGCGGATTTGATAAAATGGTTTTCTTGATGTGTATGTGGGTTTTTTGTTTATAAATGGATTTTGATTTCGATATGTAAATTGGTTTTGATTTTGATTTGTAAATTGGTTCATATGGGTTGTATCGATCGATTTTTATGTTCTAGTTTTGATTTTGTTCTTGGTTCATATGCATTTTGATTCGCATGTAGACATTGGTGGATGAGTGTGTGGTGTTTATTGGATACGGAGAGAGATAAAGAGATGATAGAAAGAGAGGTTGAGTTAATTGATGGTAGACGGTGGTGTAGTGCGCGATGGTGGAGTGTGATATTAATTGTCTATTTGTTATACATATTTGATGCTCGTGTGATACACGGTTTGTTTAAATATTAATAAAAATATTAAATAATTATAAAACACGGAATAAATAAAAATTTTAAAAAATGGCGACGGAAGGGTCAACACACATCAACGATGGAATCGTCGACGCAAGGTTTAAGGCAGACATGACGACATTAAGGTCAAGTCTTTATTGTTTAAAAAATTTTAATTGATAAAATTAAGAATATGGTTAAATATGATATTTAATATTTATACATGGTGAATATGATATTTGTATATTAGAGTGTGCACATATGATATTTTAAAGTCTAAGAAAGACATATACGCATTTTCTCTAATAATTTTGATACAATTTTGACAAAAACATGTCAAAATTAGAATTCAAAATTTTGATTAAATTGATGGTTAAGACTGAGTAACTAAATTTATTTTATTAAATAAAAGGTTAGGATCATCTAATAAATATGATGTTGTTAATCTATTATTTATTTTATAATATATTTAAGTAATAATTAGCTTTTTACTTATTATTTAAATGAGTTTAGTTCATAAAAGTATATCTAACTTATCGCGTTTTGTTATTTTATGTACTAGACTTTCAAACATACCATCAACTGTATTAAACTTTTAAAAATGACCAATTAATGTATCTTTTTACCTATCAATTAGGTTATAGTAATTTTATCATTTATGCTTTATTTTTTATACCACTTAATTCCACATGTGATGCTATGTCAATTAATGTCAAATTATTTTAAAATTCCTAAAGATAATTATTTTTGTTATCATCATCAAGAGCAATAAACGATGAACCGAATATGAGCAAACCCATCAAGTAAGAAGAACCAAAAGTTCAAAACGAAAACAAAAGCATCAAAATCAGAACATGTAAATATGAAATATGATCGCATGATGAAGGCCAGGCTGAAAAGGCAAATAGTTTGTAGGGTCAGCCATATCTAAAATCTCAAAAAACAAATCAATTAATGAAGGCAAAATTTCAATTTGAAAACGAAATCGAATAATGGACATCAAAACCGAAGAAAATGCAAGTAGATTTGAAATATGAACAAATCAATAATGAAGAACAAGAAGATCAAAACTGAAATCTGAAACGAAATTTACCACCAAATCGTTTTTAGGGTTTCCCAAATATGAAGAAATAGAAAACCCTCGATTACCACCAAATCGTTTTAGGGTAACCAGGAATTGGTTTTTAGTAATGAACATATATTATTTCATTACTAAAAAACAGTCAAGCGAACAGAAACTAACAAATCTTACCCGATTGAAAACCCACAAAGATGAAGACCTATTGCATAAAAACCAAATTGAACAAAGACCCTACGAAGATGAACACGTCTGATTTCATATTTTAAAACCCTCGACTGAAAAACCCAGTCGACCCAATTCTTATGAAGATGAAGACCATATGAACAAAGACCCTATTTTATATATATATATATATATATATATATATATATATTATGAAAATAATAATTTTATGTTTATTTATTTTAAACCATGAAAAATCCAAATCATATGCCATGTCACCAGCCACATATGCGAAACCAGTGGCACGTCGGCTTGTAACTTGCTATAGCAGGTTTGATACACAAAATGGTAAGTTTGAGAAGTTTAGTACATTAAATGATAACTTGTGACAAGTTGAACTAAACCCTATTTAAATATACTTTTATGAACTAAACCCTATTTAAATATAAAGTACCAATATGTAAATAAATAAAATTTAAAATAAAAGAATAATTTACGAGAAAGACAAGGTATTTTGGTTATTCAAGCGAATAGTACGGGAAGGGAGCGAGACCAAGCCGAGCCACTAGTAGTGTATAGACCACCGGTGTAACAAAATGGAAATAACATGGACTCGATGAAGTTCAGAGAAAAGGGAAAAATAAGTAACACATCACATTGATCAAACGTGTAGTTTACTTTTATGTTTATGCAATATGAAATTGAAAACTTTAAATATAAGACATATTTATGCACCAAAAATGCATCACACATGAAAATTTCATATATTCATAGACTCATAGTAGAGGATATCGCACACCTAGAATAAATCGCATGCCGAAAGGTTGTCAAAAGTGATGTTCGTTTGAAGGAAAAGGGCATAAGTGACGACAATTGCGAACATTAATGGAACCGGGTAGAGATAAGTAATCGAGAGTAAAAAGGAGTTGATGGGAGCGTGCTAGTATTAATTATTCTATGATGTATATAGAACATTTAAAATCTACATACCAGTTTAAACATGGGTCTTTTTTAAATACCCCTAGCTATCAAGTCTTACCAATAAGTTACTTATCCGATATTAATTATTATATCGTTAAACAATAGATTTCAATAAAAAAGTTTATGTTAGAAAAATATTGAGTTTAGAACATGTATAAGCCGAAGGACTAATAACCAAAAGGAAATACGTCCGTGTCTATGAATTAATTAATAAAAAATTACATATTAAAATATTAATTCAAGCATTAAAAATATAATTTAACTCTTAGATGTTCTAAATTTAACCATAAATAAAATGAGTATGATTATTAAACTTTATGTAACAAAGTTGACCTATTAATATGACATGTGTATGTAAAGGAGCGGTGAGTATATTTAATAACACTAAAATAAAATTAACATATAAACTTTTTATAATTTTATCCAATAAGTAATACGAAAGATTTAATTGGATACGTGATTACAAAAATTAAAAAAATTAATTAATGACATGTTGTTTTTATATCTTATTCAGCAAAATATGATCAAGCAACAGTAGTCGCGGTAACCCCCAATTCGCACAGTAGCGTCTCCTACACACTTCAATTATGGCGCTAAAATCGCACTGATCAATTAGGGTTTTCTTTTTGAAGATTCCCCGCCATTTCCAAGAAACCTTCCTCCCCTCAATCCATGGCTACCAATGGAGATGATAACAAGAATCTCCAAGAAACGCCTATATCGTCAAAACCTATCCCTAACCCTAACACCACCACGAAACCCCTCACCCCCAACTCCGGTGCCGGTTCGTCAAGCATACCTCAGAGTAATCATGAGTTTATACTATCGACGGCTTCAAACATTGCATCTCAGCCATTACAGTACTCTGATCCTGATGTTTGGGGTGTGCTCACTGCCATATCTAATAAAGCCCGCCAACGCCGTCAGGTTTGCTTTTAGCTTATTTGATCAATTGCTTTCAACTTGATGTTTTTTTGTTGATCTATTTGCTTAATCATGTTAGGAAAGGGTCCATGCCGAAAAATGTTTTGACTTGCAAACCGAGGTTAATTGTTTTTTACTATCCTGAAAATGTGATAGCTTTGTGCCGATTGAGTAAGAAAGTTCTTCGATTTGTAATAAATTGCGTATTGGTTTGTGAATAGTGACGTAGATTTGACACATAAGTCCAAATTAATGTTTGAACACTTGATAACTTATGTATACAACCTGTTTACTAAATTTGCCATGGTTAAAAGTAATTATCGAGCAACTATGCTTAGTTGATGAAGTCACCCTGATATTGATAATCATAAACCAGGGATTAAATATGCTTCTGACTGGTGATGAGCATCTCATTGGCCGAGTTGTTGCCGATTCACGGTTCCAGATTTGTTCAAATCAAATTAGTCAACGGCATTGCAAAATATACAGGAAGAAGGTTGCTATAGAAGATGCAGAGGGTCAATCAACACTCCAGAATTGTGGCTTCTTAAGAGATACTAGGTTGTTTACCTCTTAAATAAGTGGAGCTTATCTGATACGCACTGGAGTAAACATTTTTTTTTGACAATATATATTTTTCTACAGCACAAATGGAACATATCTTAATTGGGAAAAATTCAATAAGAACAGCCCTGAGTGCAAACTACATCATGGAGATATCGTATCGTTTGTGGCACCACCTCATCATGGTAAATTCTTTTGCTTTTATTGTTTTTTTTTGCCTTTTGGACGCTTGATACTCTGTCCAAAGAAATAATATCCTCATGACAACAGAACTTGCTTACGCGTTTGTGTTCCGAGAAGTTCTCCAACCTGCTTTTGGACCAGATAGCTCGTCTCTAAAAAGAAAAGCAGGTACATACTTCCTCAGGTCGTGATTCCTTATACTAGCATAATTATTATTGCTAGTCTGTTTTCCTTCATACGAATTACAGAACTACAATGATATCAGTATAGTACATTAACAATGCCCAGCTCAGCATTGTGTACTCTATTATGAAAGTCACATGTTTAGTAGGGTATGTGTAAACTTCCTCAACATGGAAGTAAAATCCTTTTTGTCAACATGGAAACAATATGAAACTATTTGCAAACGTCATTTATCTTTAATGGGATTGTCATTACAAAATGAAATAATTGTTAGTATCTGCTACCTGATACTACCTCTTTTGTTTTAATTCTCAAGTATCTTTACTTCTGAACTTAATTCTTATTCATACACAGATGAGTTTGGTTCTGAAACTAAGAGGCTTAGGGGAATTGGTATTGGTGCTTCTGAAGGTCCAATTTCTCTAGATGACTTCCGAAGCCTTCAACGGTCAAACACGGTATTTTTAACCTTGACTCACCTGTTAATCATGATGGTTGAAATAGATCATCTGACTGATTACTTTAATCCATGTGTAGGAATTAAGGAAGCAATTGGAAGATCAAGTTGCAATGATTGACCAATTACGTAATGAAAACCGTGCAGCAGCCGAGCTGCATGAAGTTGTATGTTCAGGATATTCTTTGGGTTTTTTTCTCTATCTCACATAACCTACACACATATGTTTTCTATGGGTTGTAAGCTTGATTAGGGGTAAGGCAACACTGTGCACATGACATTTAATTAAAAGCTAGCCAGAATCATTACTGGTTGTATGTCTGCTAGTGCATGTTTCTAGATTTCTTCATTTTCACTTCCCTTTCTACCTGTCTCATGTAGGCTTGTATCTGCCGTCATGTCAACTGACTTCTCCCTTTCATATTTTCAGGAAAAGAAAAACTTAAAGGAGTCCATTATGAAAACTTACGTAGATGAGCTCAAGGAGATGCGTGATCTGTTTGAAGCAAAACAGAAAGAATTAGATGAAGTTAATAAAATTAATTCTGAACAAAAACATGCTATGGTGGACCTCAATGAACGACTTAATGCATCTGTGCAGTCCTGTACCGAAGCAGACGAAATAATGCGTAGGCAAGTGATCATTATTTTGTTTTTATGTGGTTTGAGATTGAACTTTCAAATTATATATTTCTTTCTTGTAACGTTGTCAGTGACAAGGTGACATATGGGCCGAAAAGATTCCAAGGGTAGCCTCACTTGTAAAAAAAACAGAGATTTCTTCATGTGAAGAACTTCATTATGGGTTCGAAATATGATACTTATTTTCACCTGTGCCATGTAACTTGCAAAGAGTCCTGGCGTATACCCACTTTAGTCATGTACTTATTTTCACAAGTATGATATATCGATATGTGAACCAAATGCATATCTATATTTTCTTGTAGTTGTGAAGATGAACAAACAATTAATCACATGTCTTGTCGATATCAAGAAAGGGTTATAAAAAACAATTACCACTTTAGAGGCCCGCTTGCTAATATAAATACACTAATCGATGATTATATGTCTCTGTTATGATCCCACATCATCCAAAAGCAAAATTAAGTCGGTGGCTTATAAGTCTAAGTGTTCCCTCCCCCTATAAGCTAGCTTTTGGGGGTGAGTTCTACACTTGGGTTTATGGCATGATACAAGCCTAGTATGGGATGGGTTCGTATCATACATGTCACTGGAACTTATGAAGATATACCGGTTTGTTTAACTCATGTAGATGCATTTGCCTAAAAATCAGATGCATCCGATCTCATGGCCCACTTTATTTGCAGTCCATGTCCAATTTCAAGAATGGTTCTTACCAAAAATATATATAAGTACTACACTTGTGATTGTGCATTCTGCGAGTTTTTGCAATCCTGTATACACACACACCCCCCTATACCCATATATATTTATATCTGGTTCTTATAAAGGTAATGGAACGAATTCAAAAACCAACACCTTGTTGAAACCAAAATGTCCAATTGGACAATTGTGTTATCTCCAAATATATTGAAATACCATCATATGTTGATAAATTGATTCATTTAAATTCGCATTCCTTTTCTGAGTGAACAAATTATCATGGGTGTCATTTTCCCATCTCCCTAGCTCTCTTTAACGCATGTTGTTTATGCCTCTCTTCTAGTTTTACGCAAAGTTAGAGCAAAAGCACCAGGCTCTTAAGGCAGAGAAGATGGAATACGAAGCAAGAACCAAGGTACATTACAATATTGTTTTCCTTCTGCAATATGTTGGCTATTTTTAGAGGTGTCAATTTTACCTCAAGTACTAAGAATGGGCTATTGTTTTTTTGTTTTTCGTTTTGCTTTATCTCAAGTTTGTCAAATTTGAAAATATAAGTAAAGGTAACTGGTGAAATGGGTTGGAACAAACATGTTAAAAATCATCCAAAGTCTAATTTACTGAATAGAACCTCCTAAATCATTTTATTTAAAGTGGATTAATAATAAAAAATAATATTGTTCCTGCCATCTTTATGAACAGATTAAGTATTTATACTATTTAAAGCATCAAAGTGTTTGTGATTAACCCGACCCGTACTAAAAGTGACTGTTATAGCCATTGACCTTTTTTTAAAGCCCATTGTTGTTCTCTATCTGTTGTAAACCATTGCCAAATGATAATATCAGGAGGAGCAAGAAGAAGCTATAAAGCAGCTCAGAAAGAACATGGTTGTAAAAGCAAATCCTGTTCCCAGTTTTTACCGTCAAGGTCCTCCACCAAAGGCTGAACTTAAAAAGGTACACTAAGTAATATGTATTATGTTAATCGGTCTTTCATATTTGTACTAAGAAATGTTTATTTTGTAACTACAAGTTCATAAGATTTACACTTGGATAATTTGAATTTCATTAGCTTCTTTTTCTTGTGCAAAAATGTTGGTTTTGAAGTCATTTTAAGTATCATTGATGAAATGTTGGTTATATCCTTCTAATTACTTTTTGCTCCTTAGTCTTATTTTTCAACAAAACTACAACATATTCCAGGAGATAATATCTTTATGACTATCAACTGTACCACCGCTTAAATAAGGAAAACGAGTCATGTTTCTATTATTAGTGTGTGAAAAACAAATTAGTGGGCAAAAAGTAGTCAAAACATAGGTCTAATGGTCAAGTTAATAATCTTTATAGTACAATGATCCAAGGCTTTTGTATTCAGTAGTAACCCAAAAAAAGAAACCTTCGCCAAGTATGCGGTATATTAGCAAGGAACTTAGTAACTTCACTTTTCAACAAACTGCACTTATAATTTCTCACAAATAATCTGTGTTCTAGACAGGATTACCAAAATATATTATGGTAATAAAGTTTCTTTTGCTTTTACCTACTTGACACACAAGGAAAGACCTGAAATCGACCTATGTACAAGCAAATGGGTTGAACTTGCCACCTGTGCCGGTAACAAATATGGATTTTTTACTCTGTTTATTACCTGGTTGGTTTGCAGTTACCTCTGACCCGTGCCAAATCGCCAAAGCTAAGTCGGAGAAAGAGCTGTGGTGATACGACACATTCAACTGTTGCTGAGAAGCCTCTTTGTTCACGAGTCCGTCACAGCATAGGCACTTACAAACCACCCGGCAGCACTACTTCAAGTCCGATCAAGCAGACACAGGGTCGCAACATGAATGGGATCACCAAAGCACCCAAGGCCCACACCCCTAAACAGGCAAACGAAACACCAAATGGTTCGCCTCGTAAATTGTCTAAGGAGACCAGCCCGGACATCACTGTTGAGTCATGACTGACTCAGGTAACTTACATTTAAATGAACGAAGAATTCCGCTGCATTTACATTAAAGTGAAGTTGTTGTCATGGTTTGTGTAACCCGTTCGTACCGGTATATTTCTGCTTGTAAGTACAAATCATATTAGATAGCGAGAGAGGAAGAGAGACAGAAGTGATGTAAACGATTTTCGTTCTAGTTTCTGTTAACACTTGTTTCTTGACTTTCTTCTCGTCTCTTTCAAGTCAAAGCTGTTGTGATATAGGAATTTGGACCCTTATAGATAAATTGATATGGGTTATGTTTTATCTAAAGAACAAGTCAGAAAAACCTAATTGAAGGTACAAATATGACGAATTAGACAAAACTCACCTAAAAAATGTATTTTTAAGTCATACAGTTTCTTAAAACATAGAGAACTAAGTTGTGTGCTTAAGACTAGACTTGAGTACTACAGCTTAAAGCTTGTGCTCACAAATGATCAAATAGTTGCATATTTGGTTCTAAAATATAAAATTAATGTAAGAAGTGACATTTACATGATCCTTAGGTTATCTTTTTGGATTTTTTTTTCTACTTCTTCAATGTTTTCTATGATCCAGTGTTTCTTACTTTCATCTCCTTTTGATCTATTTAAAAGGACGGTTGATGTATTAAAAAAATGCTCAGTATAAGAGAATCAAACATGTTTGTGATGACGTACTCACATGGTTATAGCCCAGTGGTATCTACCACTTGTGTTTCAAATGTCCGTAGTGAACAAAAATATATAGATTTAGGATTAGGTTTAGGAGTGTGTTCTACCGTAAAAAAAAGTGTTTGTGATGATGTGAATGAAGGGACTTTAAATTAGTGTGGATGGTGCTATGTGCAGGGATAGTAGGATAGCAAGGGTGAGAGGAATGGTTAATTATAATGAAGAGAACTTGGGATTTTTTGCACTATTGGTTATAAGAAATGACAATCCATTGTGCTCAAGACGAGTGGTTGTACAATCTTGATGGAAGTTAGACATCCAGAGGATAAACTCAGTTAGACAAAACCATGATGAAGGGAAAAAAAGAGTGCAATGCATATCATTTGAGCTTTTTAAATCGACAAAGTCCAATATGATGAACTGAATATTCTTAGTGTTGAGGTCGGAAATGTCCCAGTTAGATAAATCAGCTATGTCCTTGCTTAAATAAATATCTTGAATGTATCATATTGTGTTTTTTAGCGAAAGAATGTACTTCGCTTGCTTCATAAATTACTAAGATCTCCGGAGTATTAAATGAAGTTGCACCTATTTGCTTTGTAGAACGTCATGATTAACTTGTGGTGTCCCCAATTGTAAAGATATACCTAGTTTGAGACTATCAATACGAAGATCTAACATATATCATGCATTTATAAAACTAACCGAACTTGTTTTTGATGAGTTAGTAAAATATAAACTCGTGTCTTTTGTACGCTCAAGGTATCAAAACTTTTGCTTTAATGCCTATTCCCAGACACGAACAATATGTCGCAAAACAATTTAATAAATGTAACATGTAATGTCATCTATGACTAGCAAGAAATATTAATGACCCAAGTAACGTTTAAATGTGGTACTTCGCTACTTCTCGACCATGAATCTTTTCGCCACATTTAAGAAGTTAAAAAAGCGGTCATTTCAATACCAAGCGACCTCATAACCAATTTAAGTGTTTAGTGATGTGATTTCAATACAAGGATTTCATTCTTAAGGTGTTTGATTTATACCAAAGACAAGACTTTGTCTTTCCAAGATATATCATTCTTAAATTGTTTTTCAAAAATTCAATTGCCTTTGAAAGCTTATCACGAGTTCCAATTATATTTCAATGATCAATGTACACAAGAATCCATATATCTTTACAAATATACATAGGCAAATAGAACCATTTTATAACATTTTTCAATAAATATTCACTAAGGCGATTATACCATATACGCCCAAATTATTTTAGCCCATTTATCAACTTTAATTTGATTCAATTGTATTTTCGAAAGCTTTTCTTACATGTCTCGTGCATTTTCACTAATAATAATATATGTTTAAACACTTTATACCATTTAAGACATCTTATAATCAATTGAGCTCTAATATTATCTACTAGACGCAAATAAAGTACTTTTCATATTACCAAACGATGAGATATAATATATAGATACATCCACCACACGAAAATATATCAATCTCAGATCTTTGCGAAACCTTGTGCCACCAATTATGCTTTGTATCTTATATATTATTTCTCATTTCTCTTTTGCACAAAGACTGATTTGTTACACCTTCAAGTGTATAGATATCATATCCTAAAATTTTCACACTTGCGAGGGACTTTAAGTTTTCATTAGTTGTTTGGGTCTTTCTATTTTGGTCAATAATTTCTATGTCTACACTTCTAGAAAGGTATACTTTGAAGATCTTCACTATCAATTATAATATCTAGTGCTAAATTATATACAAAAGTATCATTAACATCAAATTTTGTTAGGAATATATTTTAATGTTAGGAATTTATTTGGTGGTGTTCAATTTTGATGTATTTATTATTGTTAGCTAGTTTGGCTAAATAGTAATAGATAGTAAAAGGCAAAGGGTCTTTTTTGTATTTACCCATTCTTGTGGGTAAGTATTGTAATTTATTTTGTATAAATAGAATTCAAGTGTCAACTTGAATTCTAAGCTTTCATAATACACACAAGAAAACTTTGAAAGAAATTAGTTTGTGTTTGAGTGTGAAGTGTGTTCTTGTATGTTCTTCATCTTCTATATTTCATACCACCATATTATGTGTGTATGTGTTAGCTTCAATCTTTGATACTTGTATTTTGGAACCTACATGTACTCAATCATTTCTTAACAAAGAATTGTTTCAACTTCACATGGAGACTTAGCACATACACTATTGACATCTTAATCGGAGATTGTTGATATTGAATTAAGGAGGACAACTACTCGACTCCTTTTAATGCATAATTGAGTCTAGAGCTTATTCATCTTATTTATAATTCGTTTCTAGGACACTTTCCGGCAATATCATATGTATCATGTCTTTGTGACGATACCGGAAAATCTTGAGTAATATCTTTATGATACTTAAAATGATAGATGAAAATCTTACAAGTGCTAACATTATGGCAGCACTGAACATAGGTCACTCAGTTTATGTATAAACTGTTGTGCTAACGGGATATCTAAGTAACCCGGTGTTACAACCTTTTGAAATCCGTTTTCAAGGAAGTTTGAGATGGAGCTTTAAAGACTGTCTCTAGAGTTTTAACTGTAATATCATTTTGGTGACGCTAAATATCAAAGTGTTTATCTCTCAAACACCATCATGCAAGCAAAAGACACACCAATGATGCTCATGAAGATCCTGACCATCTTGAAGGGGAGTCACATACGTTTGTCTACTAGTGTTAGTTGTTTCTTACATTATGAGAAGGAGATTGAAGAGATCCTTATTTCATGAAAAGAAGAGACAAGAGCAACTAACAAAGCTTCAGATAGAAGAAGACATATGTTCACGAGATTAAGGGGGAGTAAGAATCTAAATTTGAGATAAATATCTAGAGCTACATTCAAGGGGGAGAAAAACTCTTTGTTTCAATGCTTGAGATCAAATGCTCTTCTAAAGTAAAGAAAATGGCCATGTTTGTAAATTATGTGTGATAATCCCATCACAAAACCAAAGGTTAAAAAGCCCGAGGTTTGAGCTGCGAACTCTGAAAATACATGATCATTGAAGATCTTGAACACCCAACCCAAGTCCTCTCAAAAGGACTAGTCCAAGATTTTACTCCTAAACCCCCGGAACGCAATGCGAAAAGGTGTTACGCACAACTACTAAATCTAAGTTCCAAGTCTTTAGAAAAAGATTAGTCACAGTTATAGTTTTTGTCATTTGAACAACAAGGGGGAGAATGTTAGGAATATTTTGTGGTGTTCAATTTTGATGTATTTATTATTTATTATTGTTAGCTACGTTTGGCTAAATAGTGATAATTTATTAATACACACAAGAAAACTTGAATTCTAAGCTTTAATAATACACACAAGAAAACTTTGAAAGAGATTAGTGTGTGTTTGAATGTTTGAGTGTGAAGTGTGTGTTCTTATATGTTCTTCATCTTCTACATCTCATACCACCATATTTTGTGTGTATGTGTTAGCTTCAATCTTTGATACTTGTATTTTGGAACCTACAAATTTATTTCAATTTCATTTTTTTCTAGACATGATATAATTTATTGAGATCTCTTCATTTTCTAAGGTTCTTTCGAGACCCTTTTGTCTAGCATCTCTCTAGGAGACTCATTTGGAGTCTTTGTTTCCTTGACCGACCATAATAAAACTATATTTGTGGTGTTATAGTCTTTTATGTAATAGCTAGATGCTAGTTTATCTATTAATAATAGATTGTGAAGGTCAAGAGTAGGGATGACAATGGTCATCCGATCTGGTGATCATCCACCCGATTCGATCCATCGGTAGTGGATATGGACGAAGTTAAATGGGTGAATATCGAATGTGGAATGGATATAGATGTTTAGTGGAACGGATATGTATAACGATTATTCATCGATGGATGCCCGAAATTAATTTTTTCTAAATGAAATTTTTATATAATTAAGTATATAAATCTATATATTTACTATATTTTTAACATTTATATATAGATATAATATTGAAGATATAAATATATTCAAAATTATAGTATTATATAATTACAAGGTATGTTTTTCTCTTTGATTGTAGTTATATTAAGTTACATTTTGATTTGTATCTTTTTTATAATGAAACTATGTATTTATGTCAACAAAAAATCATAAATTATATGTAAATCTATGATATTTCCTTTGAGAAAAAGAGATATTTCGACATCCAATGGATATCCATTTATTTGTCTAATACGATGGATATTGATATGAACAAATGAAATAATTTTAGTTAGATATAGATATGGATAATGAAAAACTAGATAGATATGGATGTGGATATGACATTATCCGAATACAAATCCGATCTATCCTCATTTATAGTCAAGGGCCAAACTTGTAAATACCATTCTTAAGGTATTTTATGTAAATACGTTTTGGTATAAATGGGAAACAAGTGAATATTCGTTTCCTAAGGTTTTAATATATGCAAAAAACCATTGAAGGAAATTGAGTGTGTAAGTGTGTGTTCTTCATCTTCTTTAAATTTTTAACTCACCATATTGTTTAAATCGGAAACAAGTGAATACTTGTTTCCTAAGATTTTGGAACCTTCACGAGTCATGAGTCGCGTGGACAGGGTTTTAGAGTCTCAAATTGAACTTTGGTGGATAAATGATGGTCATGCTTTCGGGTTGAAATGTAACTCTTTATGGGTCAAATAACTAAAATTATTTATGGTGAGGGTCGTGGTGTAGTATAGGGTTTGGGTTGCACAATGGTTGGGGTTCTAGTGTGTGGGGAAACATATTTAAAGTGGGTTTTGGGAAATTTTAGGATGTCTAAAATCTTTATTTTGGAAAAAGGTTGGGATGGATCATCTATATCTGTAACCCGGGTTTTCACAATAATCGCGATTAACTTTTTTTATCCAAATCAATCGCAGCGGAAATCATAACTAATATCATGACAACCAAAGTCAATAAAACTGTTAGATAAAAACTCGACATTACCGACTCATAACTCATTTTCATAATTAATAACAAGTGAGTAAGGATCTATAACCAACTCCTTCTAACAATCCAAAACGCTTCCCACCTTACCAAGAAATCATCCAAGCACCTACACGAATACGAGACTCCATTTCAAGAGACACAAGTGTCAGCTTACACCTCGTGAGTCAATTGAAAGTTAGCAGAGTATAAAACAACATATTAAAGCACCATGTTAAATCGTAAGTAGATACTATAAACAAATATCCAAATAATACCGAACTGTCAAGTACACCGAACCAAATAATCATTAAAAACCATACCAACCATATTAATCAAATAATCATCCAAACCGAGTCAAGTGTAATAAACAATCATAACATCGTAACCATATCTTCATGTACATATAATTTGAATGTATCAACAGTTATTTAACAATAGTTCTTTATCATCCATATGTTATCAACTGTATCCATTAACCGTATTCAATCATTCGTGTTTAGGGTTCACTTAGATATAGTCCAATCCCTCTATAAAATAACCATGTTCACTACTCGCGTGCCTTAGCTGACTCGTACACAGATTGGGTAGCTACTCCCTTCTATACGTGAATCACTAAGTACTCATCCGCTTTCGCTACTCCGACTACGCCGCAAACCATGTGCAGCATTATTGTCATTTAAGTGAAGGTAACCAGTGCGTCCGACCTACATATTCCAACACTTTAAGTGATGTTGTGCATATGACTCCAAAAATTTGGTCACACATCACTCCAATACAAGTCCATTAGGACGCATACAACCGTTCATAAACCAATCATGCGAGATCATATCAGAAATCATATTCATAACCATATAATACTACCATAATTCATGTTCATAAACAAAACATACAATATCATGTACGTATAACAATATCATATTTCATGTCAATCATACACCACACAAGTCATATATATAATCATGTAAGCCATCACATAATGAGTAGGTTAAGTAATTTATTCGCAAAAGTTTATAAAAATATATCTTTGTCTTGGCACTAAGTTTTGAAAGCCTAAAGTGAGCAAGCAATCCACACAACCTTTACCGAGAAACCTAATATCAAACCAGGCTAGTTGCTACAACCATTTAATCCTCTTATCAAGCCAACGGGTCACAAATCACAACATAAAGTTAAGGTCAGGTGTCTCTCTTACAACTTTTGACATGTTTAACAATGGATTTAGATTCTGAAGTCTAAAGTCCTCTTAGCTTTGAAACGATATAAAACTTACCTTCTAACTTTCCGTGGGGTGATTTTATGTGATTTAATGAAAACAGACGCACATATTTTTAACAAACTCTGACTAGCTGTAAAAATATCGGGATTTGAGCAATTTAGAAATCGAATTGGTCATCAATGTGTAAAGACAATTCAAAGTAGACATCTTAAGCTTTCAAACTACTTATGATACACCTTAATCCGACACCAGATCGAGTGATTTTATACGAATTAATTAAATCAACCCATGGTTGTTAAAAAGATCAGCTTTACTGAAGTAAATTAAAACACACTCCATGCGATGCACACACGCTACAGAATTAATTTAACGCGCACATACACACCATGCAATACACACACATAAACAGAATTAAATCAAAACACCAATACATCATGCGATATACACACATACATAGAATTAATTTAAGACACACATACAACCATGCCATACACATACACTCATAATCGATTTATATGTGTAAACCTAATGCCGATTGAGTATAATCACCCCAAAGCCACATAATCCTAACAACAATCAAAATGCACATCAAGGTTAAGGTTAAGGAGGTACTTACTTGGATGATTCCCCAATTAAAGAAACTCTTAATTCTCAATTTCTTCTTCCTTTTCCTTTATTTAAGGGCAAACCACGAACACACACACAAACTACGGTGAACACTGCCAATCAAAATATGGGCTTTAAACCCTAATACCAGCTCACCTCTTAAACACCCCTCTAATCCTCTAAATTTCATCTTTTGTCATTTTTAATCCTTAAAGGTTTCATCCCTTTAGATAGATGGACGTGTTTTGAATGGCTTTGGCATAAATTCGCAAGGGTGTTTGGTGGGGGTTCGACTAGCAAGTGCAAAAGGGAGTTGGGGTGGGGAGGTTGGGTGTGGCATTGGAGTTGTTGTAGTATTATGTGGGGGAGATCGAGGCAGGAATGAAATTTTTACAAATATTTCTCTCAAGTTGAATTTGAACGACAAGTGAGATGGTGCTCTTTCGGGTATGAAAGAATCTATAAGGTACAACAACTTAGACAAGTGGTGGATAGATTATTATTGGAGGATTTAGCGGGTCATGGTTCTACCAAATGATCGAAATGGATGCCAAAAATAGTGTGTTTTTGCTTGGAGGATTCTAAAATTATTCTTAGTGAGAGTCTAATTAGATAAAACAGGTGTTAGTGCATACATGTTTACACGTTGAGAAATGCACTTCTTAAAAATATGAACATGTTATAATATTGCTTATCAAAATTATTCATATGTTCGAGTGCAACATTCTTAAAATATTAACAAAAAAAATTTGATGATCAAGTGAAGAACAAACATAGTCAAGACCCCAAATCAACAAAAAAGAAAGAAGAAAACAAACAAGAAGAAATTAAAATCAACATTCACGGTGGTTGACCATGCATGAGCCGTTGCTGCATTGTCCTTAAGCTACAATATCATCTTTCACGCTCACACTTAAAGTCATATTCGACAATTAAAGACGATATCTTAAAAGATGAATAAGAATAATATAGGCTCACAAATAATTTTTATAAAATAATATTTTATTCAAACTTTTATAAATATGTCACACGTATATTTTATAAAAAATCTTCAAACTTTTATTAATTTGTCATGTATGCAATATAAGATAAACTACAATAAAACAAATAATTCCAATTGTGGCAAAAACGAAACATAATTTTGTATTGAAATACCACAACACCAAAACTAGCAAAATATATTCTATTTGTGGTAAGTATCCAACATAATTTTTGCAAATCTTTCTAACCTTCCAAATTTGCATAAAGATTTTAAACTCTTTTGGTAAGTCAACTTGTGAACTGAGACGGCATGTCCACGATCGACCGTGACATCTTCCGTGAAGATCCCGACAAAATTAGCTTTTGCCTTTTTACAACTATTTACAGAAACTTAGTCCTTAACCTTTTCAAAGACTTGCACACCGAAGATACAAACTTAAAACATTAGATCTTGTGAGCTCATATTCTATACAAAAGATTATCTTTCAAGGTCAAGATCAAAAGCAAAAAACAAAGTGTAAAGCTTTGAAGAGCAAATCTACATCTCATTTACCATTTTAATTAATATAGTTGTGTGAGGATTAACTCTAGCCATCAAATTAGAGTGAAGTGTGATTATTGTTGGGGAGATAATTACTTCATTCCAATAATCAGATCTGTCTATTAAAATATATTGGATTTGATGGTAACCAAACCACACATTCAGTATGACTTAATTATCCAAATATGAAGTTTCAGATGTAGTTTAGCCAAGTACTAAGTGTCAGCCGAAGGATATCATACTGAGGACAACTAAGAAGAAGGTTAAGACTACTAAACAAAGTTAATACTGTCGGTTATAGAGTTAATGTTGTCTTTGTAGAAGTTAATGTTCCCTATACAAAAGTTAAGACTGCTTTACACAATTAATATTGTCTTTACAAAAGTTAGTGCTGCCCATACAAAAGTTAAGACTGCTTTACAAAGTTAATATTGTCTTTACAACGTTAATGCTGCCGGTACACACATTAATATTGGTTCTTAAATGAACTTTTTCATATATATATATATATATATAGAGAGAGAGAGAGATAGAGAGAGAGAGAGAGAAATTGGATTAACATAGTCCCTATGCTTAAACATAGTCCCTAAAGTTCAAATCTGGACCATTATATTCATTAAATCAATGGTCAAGATTTAATAATGGCATTAATGTAATTAATTAAACAATTTTAAGATTTAATTATAGAATGAAGGGTATTATTGGAAACCCCCACCCCAAAATCACGCTCCTTTCTTTTTTTCCCTAGTGTGTCGTCCAGCCGAAAATGATGAAACTCCTTCCCGCTAAAAATGATATAAATACACATGTTTCCGGATGAAAATGATAACAATTTCTAGATGAAAATGATAACAATATACAACATTAAATGATAAAAATATCCAAATGAAAATGATAACAATAAACTCCTTTCAGTCAAAAATGATATAAATACACATGTTTCCAGATAAAAATGATAACAATATATAATATTCAAAATGATAACATTATGTATATGAAAATGATAAAAATATACATTATTCAAAATGATAACATTTTGGTATCATTTTCATATAGTTTGCATTTTCAATTAGCATGATTCAAAATGATAACTGTAATATTCGTAATTTTGTAAAATTATAAATATATATAAATGCAAGCTTAATTGAAGATTTAGTAAAATTATGTGTTAGTAATATTATTTAAATGTTACATTATTATGTATGTGTGTAATACTATAGAAATTGGTAAGCAAATGAAAGATGGATAATACTTGAGGGACCAATTATGTAAAATGTGTATATATATATATATATATATATATATATATATATATATAAGCCCCAATAATTGAAGTCAAAGACTTCTATTTTGCTAGTGAAACGTGGAGAGAAAGAGAGAGAGAGGGGTTTAGAGAGTTCTTGAAGGAGAAAGAAGGAAAAATCATGGAGAGAATTGTTGATTGTGTGGTTTGAACTCCTAAAGTGTGATTTCTTAAGCTTTTGCATCATCTAGGCTTGGGTTTTGAAGCAAGAAGAAAGTAAACAAGTTTGATTTAGTAATCAAGTAAGTTCTAATTTGTTTTATGTTTGATTCTAGCTAAATATGTGTATTTGGTGATTTATTGTTGTAGATATGTGATTAATTTTAGTAAATGGGTCAAAATTGGGAAAAATGGTGAAATTAGGGTTTGAGTAATCAAAGACATGTTGATTGTTGATGTTTTGGTGTTATGAAGTGTTATATGAGTCCTTAGTATGTTCTAAGCAAGTTTGATTTGGAAAAGTTTGAGTTTTGGCCGAATTGGTGTTAAAAACAAGCCAAACTGGCATTGTATACGCAGGCTCACGAGCGAGTATTATAGCTCGAGGTAGAGCCCTCAGCATGGTGTAAGTCATTGTTCCAGCGATTTTTTCGCGGCGTGAGGCACCCTGAAACCTCCAAAAATATTGTTTTGACCCCATTTGACCTTGTATTTGATTTGGGGATTGATTCTAGTGGTTATAGGAAGTTAATATGGAGTCTTAAAGACCCGAAATAGGTGTTAAAGCTTGGTTTTGGAGCCTATGCTCTTAAGAACCTCAATTTCGGTTAACTTAACTAAGTTAATCATATGTTTTATGATCATAGGACTCTTTTTCAAGTAATATAGCTTTGGTTTGGGATTGGAAGTGATCCTCATCACTTCAATCAGGTGAGTACACCCTGCGGATACCCAACTTCTGTAAAGCTTACAAGTCATCACCAATGTGTTTTATATGTTTGGCAAATTGTTTTATGAAATCTATTGATTTCAGGATGTGGAACTTGTGTAACTTTCCTATGATTAATGAACTTGTTTTATGGAAACAAGTGAGACCAAGGCTCCACTTAGGAGAAGGTCTATGTTCATGATTGAGTTTATACTTGATAATTCCTTGGGATATGATACTCCACATAGGAGTGAGCTATGATTTTGTAATAACACATATGATTTTAAGTTAATGAAAATTATGTTTACACCTAGGGTGTATGGTGGCATTGTGATGTCAAATGTGATATTGTTTGTTGAGCATTTATGCTCAAGAGCTATGAGTTATGTGTCACTTATATGGTTATTGTTAAGCTTAATTGCTTGAGTTACTTGGCCTTTATGGCATGTGCTTTATATGAACTTTGTGGTCTGGACCAGTGTTTGAGATATAGTACTTTATACCATGATGGTTCCTAACCATTGGGTGACGTGTATTGGTTCATGTAGCTTCGGCAATTGGGAACCTAGATACACAGGTGGTTGAGGAATTGGTGCAAAGAGTAGAGGGGGATGATAGTACCCATTATGATCGTGTGGTTCAATGGGCTGACGAGCCACCGAACCTAAGCAACACAAGTGGACTTGGGGAACAGGTCATTCACTCCTGATAACCGTTGTATGGTGGACTGCTTTGTGCTTCCCCCACCTTGATGGGAGATGTAGACACACCCCCACGTGGACTTGTTGACCATGGTTGGCCACTATGAAAGATACAAGCTCTTGTGGACTTGTCCCCCACATAGAGTACTATGATAAGTGATGTCATGCTGTTTATAATGTGATGATGACTTATTGAATTGATTAAACTGTTTTGGTACACTCACTAGCTTATGCTAACGACTTTGTTGTTTTAAATGTTATGTATCCGTAGATAAATAGTAGCTTGTGCTGGAGTGGTGGGTAGAAGCTTTTGGGAAGCCCTTGTTACGACCTGTTGTGACATGTTCGGATATACTTGTCATTTGCACTTCTTTTGTATGTTTGTGATTAATGGTCGTATAAAAAAAACAACAAATAACACCAAGTTTTTGTAAATCCGTTAAAGCTTCCGTACACTTTTCTAAATAAAATGACAAATGATGTTGTTTTATTAGTAATTTAAAAGGTTTAAATTTGTACTGAAATTCAGGGTGTTACAACAATCGAGTTCGCAATCATGGGGAGGATTTAAAATGCAGAACGTAGGAGAGATGTTTGTAGAGATCAGGAAGGTGCAGTGGAACGCAACACTTTGAATTGTTAAACAATATACATCGCCCGGTATGTATAAATATTACCACCCGCACTTGATTTCAAGTGTGGGGTCATTCGTTCGAATTCACAATAAATAAATCTGGAGTCAAGCTAGAGACTCAGGCAAA
>JAUEJL010139786.1:0-10843 GCA_032274825.1 Drosophyllum lusitanicum | reverse complement strand
TTCCATTATCCAAAATGAACGGCTAAGATTGGTTCTCGCAATAAAAACGGTTCTCAAATGAACCCTCCCCTATATATCTTTTTCTTTGTTTTTGGTATATCCAACCATCATTTATGGCTCAATACCTTTAACATGGCTTATAAGAGGTAAAAGCGCGTCAAGCTGGACCTTAGCGTACGCCAAGCCTTGGACCATGTCGTGGCGGCATGGTCAAGCCTCAAGCCTCGGCGAAGCTAAGGCAAGCGTTTTAGAACCATGGGTAGAAATATGTTTCTATGTTTGTCTCTAGTATATATGTTTGCTGATAGTAGACCCTCATTTTGCAATTTCCAGGTTCCAATTTATTCCACAAATGATATTTTTGAATGGTTTGTTTGGATACCTTTCCTTTCTTATTGTTGCTAAGTGGTACACTGGCTCAAAAGCTGATTTATACCATATAATGATATACATGTTTCTTAGTCCTACTGATGATCTTGGTGAAAATCAACTATTTGAAAACCAGAAGACAATTCAGGTTTGCTTCTTGCCCTTAATTTCTCATTTTGGCCTTTGATAATACTTTTGTTAACGGTTGCTTGTTAAATTATTCTAAGCTAATACAAATAAGTCCATCACCAGCTTGTGCTGCTACTGCTTTCCCTAATTGCAGTCCCCTGGATGCTGCTGCCTAAGCCTTTCATTTTGAAAGCAAGACATAACATGGTATGCCATTTGTGTCTCTCCTCAACCTACACCCACAACAATGCACCCACAAAAGTAAACAGGTCAAATTTGTCAACGTGTTACCTTCAGTCTTTTCTCCAACCCTAAAGTTTCAGACTTCACAAGAAAAGCCCACACTTTCTTCCTGTTGCCATGCCACCTCATTTTCATCATGTTACAGGTGGACCAAGATCAGTCTTACGCACCCCTGGAAGACATTGATGACTCCTTGCACGGAGAGGCAAATCTTGATTCACATGGTCATAAAGAGTTTGAGTTTAGCGAAGTATTTGTTCATCAACTCATCCATACAATAGAGTTCGTACTTGGGGCAGTATCAAATACAGCGTCATACCTTCGTTTATGGGCACTCAGGTATGCTTCAATAGAGATTTTACCAAAACCTATATCTTCGTTTAAGGCAATAAAAATATAATGTACGTTTAAACCTTAAAAAGGTTCATTCCCCACCATAACATGGAGAACCAAGTCACTAAGATCTAACATCGATTTCAGCATTATGGTGTAGGAGCGTAAAGATTGGCCTTGTTAATTCACGGTACAAAATTCAAAAGGTCTCATTCAGATCAGTTGGGGAAATATTCATGATGATTACAATTATTCAATATTTCTACAATAACGCATAAAAATCAGCAAATAAATTTCAGTGGATACCCAAGAATCATGCAATAATCTTGATACCGGAAATTTAATTTCATCTTTTACTTTCTCAGTTTGGCTCATTCGGAACTATCAGCTGTGTTTTATGAAAAGGTTCTATTACTTGCCTGGGGGTAAGTTGATTCTACCTTGCAAACTAATTTTAAATAATGGATGAGAGAAATTGATGATGGTTAGAGTACTTTACGCTTTAAGAGTCCGTAACAGTTCCTAATGATGATTATGTAATCCTCTATATAACATAATAGGGAGAAAAACTCTTGCTTGAGGACAGTGTAAGCTTAATTATTAGAAGTTGTGATTATTTTCGTAGTTATATGTTTGATTATGATATGCAGGTACGATAATGTGTTCATATTGATCATAGGCATCACCGTGTTCATTTTTGCAACCGCTGGGGTGTTGCTAGTTATGGAAACGCTCAGCGCCTTCCTACACGCATTAAGACTACATTGGGTGGAGTTCCAAAACAAGTTTTACGGGGGAGATGGGTACCAGTTTCGTCCCTTCTCATTCGCCTTACATGGTAATGACAACGAATAAACTGATAAAATCATTTTTCTTCACTCCAAGCAGCACATCATCTCCATTTTCCATATATCCAATTTTGACAAAAAAGAAACATATATAGAGGAATGTAATAATGTCTGTTCGACAATTCTTATATACATGTTGAATTTAACAATAAATCAGTTGTATTAACAAACTAGTGACGGTGAACCGCAGCCACTGTGGAAACCATGGAATCAACACCGCATACATTACGACCCCTGCAGATCTTGTAATATCCGTTTTCTCCCCAATTCTCTCCCCACGAGTTCTTGATAATCCAGTATGGCTTTTCCTTCATTCTAATGGGAGCATAGCCGGCTGCACCATACCCAACCAATAACACGCCATGGTCTAACCTCTTTGAGCACACAAAAGGGCACGAGACTCCCCCAATATACGTTTGCATGTAAGCCGCATTGATAGCAACTAAAAACCCACACATAATTAACAACCTTTTGAAAACGGAAAGAAAAATAATACAAAAAAGACTGTTATACCAGCAAGAGGGCCATGTTTCACCAGATTAGCAGCGATTTGTTCTTCGTCAAGTGAGATAACACTGAAGTTAGCAACGGATGCTACCACTTTGCTCTTATCAAATTTGCAGGTTCCATGGTCAGTGGCAGTGTAAGGATAGTCTTTTTCCCTCATGAGTCCACCGGCTTTCAGAGTGTACTCGAAAGCGCTGGTCATGAGACCTCCATTACACCCTGCATCGCATGATCCTTGCTCTTCTGGATCACACTGCAGATAACGAGATTATGATAAATCTAACATCCAACGAGTACAAATAACAAGATATAAAAAGCTAGTTAGTAGTTGATCTTTCTAAGAGAACCTCATGATCACAATCAACAAGTTGCTGCTCGCTAAGGCTCTCGAGCTTCCCTGTCGCAAGGAAATTCGCCCCTTCTAGTGCTCCGCTTGTGCTAAATGACCAGCATGATCCACATGAACCCTAATTTAAACCAACAATCGAAAACCGGCCAAATCAAACCCATATTTCGAGACGAGATAGACTACAACGATCATCTATATATATTCCGACTTTGCAGCAAGAAACAGCAATTTACGTTTATTTTACAATTCACATGAATCAACGATTCTTACTAAAAAAACGTACCTGATTCTTCACACCTGTTACGGCACCATGATCTCGCCAATCGAAATCTTCTGGAAGATTATCAGTCGGAAGAATTGGAGCCTTACCGGCATCGGCGGGGAACTTGAGACGAGACCTCAATCCGAGGTGTTTATGGAACTCCACCGGAGTCATGTCGGAGAATTGAGTAACTCCATGAATCGCCGACGGATCAAGCTTCTGGTGACGCTTAGCGCGGCGCATGTTAGCTTTAAAAACTGATAATCTATAATCATGCTCCTCCGGAGAAGCGTAGGACTTCTTAAACTTGCTCTTGAAGGCACGGAAGTGGTCCTCCTCGTAATTCAACTGTTGGTCTTCGTCACCGACCACCTGTCTGATGAGTATGTCATCTCCAGATTCAGCGGAGGCGAAAGAGGTAGCAATGACACCGGCGATGAAGAGAGAGGAGGCGAGGAAGAGAGACAATCGACGATCCATGAGAAAGGTAATAAATGAGGATATTATATGAATCTCGGAGTACAATGTGGTATTTGTATATATAGGCGGGGGGAGGGGGTATAGATGCAATGTAGGTGGCCATCGCCGTCGACGTGATGAAGATGGCAGTTGCTTCGAAGGGAACGGGGAAGTGGTCCCATACTCCCACGGCCTGATCGAGTTATTTTAAGGAATGGTTATGTTCTTTGAGTTTGGTCCGTGCATTGGTCGGTTTTGATCTCAAACCGAACCATAACCGATAATATTGGTTATGTGTTTTTTTAAACCAACGGGTATCGGTTTCTAATAGGATGGTTAACGATTTGTGATAGCGGATCGGTTTTCGTTATCGGTTTTATTGGTTAACCGTTATACTAAGTCGGGTCAAACTTGATGGACTTCGTTATTTCAGAATATAGGCTTGAGTTATATTTTTTATTACTTTATAGTAGCCACAAATTCGGAGCAAATAATTGATTATTTTCTATAACTTGCTAAGCCCATTATTTTTTCTGAAAAAATACAAAATGGTAGGCTAGAGTTATATTTAATACACAAATTGGACCAGATAGTACACATCTCTTGGCCTCCATCAATTCACAACTTGTGAATTCATTTTTAATATATTTAATAGTCCCACATAAAAAAACAATCAAGTGCTCAACATTTATAATGACTTTAGTAGTCTAGTATATGAATATGACGACATAATAAGTAACAACGTTCAAGCTTTTATAAAAATATAACTTGCATGATGCACCATAAATAAACAAGTATTCAAATAATTAGATAATACATATATAAAATAATTAAATAATAAATCCTTATTGGTTCGGTGGTATCGGTTCGGTTATGTGTACAAAACCGAAACCGACCCACTATCTATTGGTTAATGAAATTTTATAAACCGAACGGTCGGTTTTCATTTGGTTCGGTTTTATCGGTTGTGGTTCGGTTTTTCGGTTAAGATGCTCACCCCTACTTTGAGTTCTTTTAAAGAGGGGAAGGAATGGGGGCAAATTTATCATTTCTATGTGTTAAACCTTTCCTTTTATTTTTGAGATAATTGGGAGGAAAGATTTGTTCGTTCTTTCCTCCCCTTTCTTTTTTTAAAAAAACTAATAAGGTCCCACTGACCGTGTCATGATGGCGGTTCAAAAAAATAATTAATAAAGATGGTATAAGAAACAATTTTACGTATAAAATGATAACATCAAAACTGTTATTGTTGACATATGGGAAGTAAAGATGTTTGATTAAAATGAGATAATACATATTAAAATTTCATTGGACATAATTAATTCGTGGTGATTCATACACAACAAATAATTCATATATTATCAACTTGTACCATATGTTGTTAAATGATTGTACCTATTATGTATGAATAAATTTTGTTACGTATAAATCGGCTTTTATAATTAATAGATGTTGAAGCTTAGAAGTCTTATCATGTTGCTTTGGGGGAACATTTCCATACATTTATTCTCAAGCCAAAACCATACGATTGCGATATTGCACTTAATAAAGGTCTATATCAACCCCTAAAACAAGATTTAAATCCAACATAATAAAAGGATTCCATTAAGCTTATGAAACTGCTTAAAAAATGTTTGTGGTTAAATAAAAGTTTGAATTTAAGACTAGAACTTCATGTATATCTTTCCTGATCTGTGATGGAAAGAGGATTTTTAGTGGTATTGATTAGGAACATCGTCTCATGGGGATCAGAATGATGAAAGGGGATAATATTCGGACGGGTCATGCCGAGCGGAGGAGAGGAAACCATGCATTGGCAACTTGTGCAGTACAACTTAGGAGTCTCTAGAGGGTCTTTGATGTTGAGGGAATATCATTGCAAACCATATCTGCAAAAGAAAAAAAAAAACCTAGAGTAAAATAGAAATTCGAAGCTAAAAAATAAACAAAAATAAAATTAGAACAAAAATAAAGCAAATAACTCTCATTAGCATAAGTCCTCGAGAAAGAATCGATTAACTAATAATAATTTAATTATCCAAAATAAACACCGTTTCCTGTCAACGACGCCAAAAAACCTTGATGTGTAAAACCAGGTTTTAAAATTAAGTACAAGAAATACCCAAGTTATACCGGACACCACTAGCAAAGTAGCAAGTTTGACGGAATCACGTAAGTATAGAAAACGTAATTTAGGATCAAATTCGTAGAGAATGGTTAATTTGAATAAATAAACCATCACTAATTAACCTATTAAATATTTAAATAGAAATCTCTCCTATAATAACAATACTAAAATAAACACTAAATAAATAAACGAGCAATGAAAGATAAAGGAAACACACTTTGAACAATAATGAAAATGTAAATCACTTACGCTCGTATCCCTCAAGACATAGACTCGATATTAAGACCTGATTAAGTTGATTTTTCCAAGAGGTTGTTCAACTAATTCTCGTTAATCTCACGCAATGCTAAGACAAGGTGGTTAACAATTCTCATTGAAAACCTATGACCTAACACACCACAATTACCATTCAATTGATAGATTCAACTTTCATATCACCCCTAACTCACTAGCTCTCATTATAAGTTAGTTTAAAGTACACACTTGTTAATGGTTGATTAATTTCAATTATCATCTATAATAACCACCTAACTTATTAACGAAAGTAAGAAGATAGAAGAAATCACATAACAATGCCATTCTCATGATAGTTGATATATGTGATTAACAAATCAATCAAGCAAAAGTTAAAGTATCCACTTTAATGCTCTTACAATCGTATGCAAAGTAACCAGATAAATAAAAATCAATCTATAATTCAAAACACTACTTATTGAATTATAATTTAATTTAAAAGTTACCCTAATTCTCAGCTTTAAAAGTTATAATTAATCTTACTTCAATGATTATCTCTAATTAACTGTCTAACGCTGTCACTACTCAGAATAAACCACACACAAGATTAACTCTGGCCATCTTTTGCAAACTATGATCTACAAATCAAATTAATAAACTTTATAAATAAGAGGATATGAACCTTATATTAAGTATAAAACAAAAGTCAAATCTAGTTTTGGGTTCAATCATTTAAGTAAATCACAAAAAGTTTAACTCATAGATAAACTAGAAAATAAATACAAAGAAATGGTAGTAACTAAGAATCAACCCTGTAGACATTGTTCTCTTTACTCCCCAAAACCTTCAATTTTGATAAATCGTTATATATTTTATATTACTTTATTTCTTTGAAAGATAATTTGCACACAATAAGAATTAGTCATGTAAAATAATTATGACATTTTTACCCTCACAAACTTATGGTATGTTTTTCTCATCCACGTATTTAGGGATATTATTGTCTAAACACATACATTTTGTTGTCTACGTTAAACCTTATTGTGTATAAATTATATCCCTATATTTTTATATATTTTTGTTATTATATTATTATATTTTGAATAAATGTTTTTGCTAAAATATTTAAGTTTTAACAAACTAAAATACCTAAAAATGTCATTTGAGAAAATAAAAAAGGATGATTGATGATTTAAAAAAAAAATAGAATGATGACATCAATACTCTTTTTTTTAATATATACTAGTTTAGTTGCTTGTGTGATTCACGAGTTGGTTTAAAATACTAAATATTAAACATTAATAAAAATATTAAATAATTATAATACATGAAAAAAGTGAGAATTAAAAAAATGACGAGAGATGATGTTAACACTCATACCAGTAGTGGAAGCGACAACGCTAGGGAGGCACGATAGAAATGTGATACGACAAGACGTGATTGTATTTCTTTTGCAAATCATTGATCATTATTATCATAAGATATTAAGGTCAAATCTTTATTGGTTATAATTAAAATTAATTTAAAAAAATATTTTAAAATCATAAAACTAAAATTTTGATTAAATATGAAATTTTAAAATTGTTATAAATAGTAATTATGATATTTGTAAATTAGAGTGGACAAATATGATACTTTAAGTTTTAAGAAGGGCATAAATGAAATTAATTCTAAACATTTAATTTATATAAAGGTTATAATTGAATCAACTTTTAACCAAGAAAAGTCAAAATTGAATTTTAATTAAAAATGATTAGTTAAATAAAGGGCTATGATCGTACAGTAAGTTTGATTTAAATTAGTCTTTTATTTATATCAATTGATTATATAAAATAATATTATTCCATAAGAGATAAATTTAGTGGCTAAGATATGATTTAAATAAACTATACTTAAACATAATTTTGATACGCTAAGTATGCATATTATTTTTATATAAATAAACTATAATACATATGATATGTTTTAATAAAGGGCAAATTGCCGAGAAAAGTAACCTAAATTTCAAAATTTGCCAATAAAGGCAACGTCCAATTTTTTTGGCCGAGAAAGAATTATAAATTTCAATTTGTAACAAAAAAGAGTATAATGCGTGAAATTTATACCTTTTTTTTGTTACAAATTGAAATTTATAATCCTTTTTTTTGTTAGGTTAAGAGGTCATTATACTCTTGTTTGTTACAAATTGAAATTTATAATCCATTCTTGACCAAAAAAATTGAACGTTACCTTGATTGACAATTTTCGATATTTAGGTTACGTTAATTTGTCGGCAATTTTCCCAATACTAATTGTCTTCTTGGAATTAATTGGGTTGATTTGTGCACAAATCCATCATTTAATATATGTAAAAGGTTCTCAATTTGGTTGTAGCTCCTTTGCGTTTTTATTTGTTTTGTTTCTTGAGTTTCTACTTCCTGCCACTCACAGAATCTGTTAGGGGAGTCGAAGCCACCTCGAAGGAGCTTGTCTTTTAATGGGGCTGTTAATCTATTATTTAGTCTCATTTAGATACTAATAAAATAGTTATTTAAAAGGAATAATAATTCTTGTACGTAAATGTTAGAAACATTTTTCAAAGTGAAATCAAACTTTGATACGTATATTTTGGTCAAGAAACGATCAAGAGCGGAGTTTTGTTTGGTTTTGCTTAAAACCAAAAACAGAAACTAAAGCTCAACATTTGAGCAATTTATGAAGTTTAAATAGTTGGATTCTATATCAAAGTACTAAACCTAAAACTAAAACTAAAACGTTTTACCAATGAAAGTAGTAGGGGAAAAAACGTATTAAATAGCCAAAAGATGGCCAAAATTGATGATTCTTCTGTGACAGATATTGCTATTCGTACGGAGTAAAGAAAACACGTGGGTACAAGTGCAAAAGTGCAGGCGTGCAGCTGTCATTTTGTGTTGAAACTATGACATGTTGGTAGTTTTAATAGTCCATCTTAATGATTTACAAGTCTTGCAAGTTAGTTTAACCGAGAATTAGTTCAATCATATGTTGATTTTGCAAGTTACTTTAATTATATGTTGATTTTGCAAGTTAGTTTTATGGTTTTCAAGTCTTTTTACAAGTTAGTTTAATCGAAAGTTGATTATGCAAGTTCTGTTGGTAGTTAAAATTTTGATCGTTACTAATTTTTCATGTAAATATATTGTAACTTAGTTGTGTGATTTATTACATATTAAATTCAACTCATATTTAGTTTAAAAATTTATCACTTGAAGGTATTATAACATATGCATTAAAAGTTGTATTACTTCAAATTTAGTCTTAGAGTTATGGGCAAATTGTATTAAAATACATCAAACTTTGACTAAGCTACAATTTTATATAACACTACAAGGAAGCATGGCATTAGGGGCGACATATGTCGCGCCTAATACTCCTGAAAGTCGCCCCTATTGCTATTAGGGACGACATGTCGCCCCTATTGAGTTGCCGCTGTTGTCCAATACGTCGCGCCTATTAGTGTCGCCCTTATTGCCTGTTGTCGCTCCTAAAAGCGTCACCCCTATTAGTTCTTCAACACAACTCCATTTTCACACTAAAATACTGATATTTGCTGTGTATATACAATCAATGACATCCAGAAATATATAATAAATTTGCATATATTATAAAATAACCCACAAATTCTTCATACAAACCAAAAGATCGATACTTGTTTTAAGTCGTTTTACACAAAACAAAGTCTAATTTAATTGTCTAACATATATATAAGCTACAATTCATCATCGGTATCGGCATTCTCGTTTCCCGCATTCTCCGACCCATTATCACTATGAGGCTCCAACGATCGGAATATCTCCACAATTCTTGCTGTAAATGCCGAGTTGCTAAGAATAACATCAATATTCTCCGGCTACAAAATAAATATAATTCATTAATTATATATTAAACAAAGTCTAATTTATCATACATGACAATTATGACCCGTTAGAAGTGAATATAACCAATAAATAGCAATTATGACCCGTTAGAAGTGAATATAACTCATTTATACTAATTATGACCCGTTACAAATAAATATAACTCATTCATAACAATTATAACCCGTTAGAAGTGAATATAACTCATTCATACCAATTATGACCCGTTAGAAGTGCATATAATCCATAAATAGCAATTATGACCCGTTAGAAGTGAATATGGCCCATCTATACCAATTATGACCCGTTAGAAGTGAATATAACCCATAAATAGCAATTATGACCCGTTAGAAGTAAATATGACCCATTCATACCAATTATGACATGTTAGAAGTGAATATAACCCATAAATAGCAATTATGACCCGTTAGTAGTGAATATTACCCATAAATAGCAATTATGACCCATTAGAAGTGAATATAACTCATTTATACCAATTATGACCCATTAGAAGTGAATATAATCCATAAATAACAATTATGACCCATTAGAAGTGAATATGACCCATTCATACCAATTATGACCCATTCATACCAATTATGACCCATTAGAAGTGAATATAACCCATAAATAACAATTATGACCCGTTTGAAGTGAATATAACTCATTCATACTAATTATGACCCATTAGAAGTGAATATAACTTATTTATACCAATTATGACCCGTTAGAAGTGAATATAACCCATAAATAGCAATTATGACCGGCTAGAAGTGAATACAACTCGTTTATACCAATTATGACCCGTTAGAAGTCAATATAACCCATAAATAGCAATTATGACTCGTTAGAAGTGAATATAACCCATAAATAGCAACTATGACCCGTTAGAAGTGAATATAACTCATAAATACCAATTATGACCCGTTAGAAGTGAATATGACCCATTCATACCAATTATGACCCGTTAGAAGTGCATATAACTCATAAATACCAATTATGACCAGCTAGAAGTGAATACAACTCATTTATACCAATTATGACCCGTTAGAAGTCAATATAACCCATAAATAGCAATTATGACTCGTTAGAAGTGAATATAAC
>JAUEJL010139775.1:0-10844 GCA_032274825.1 Drosophyllum lusitanicum | reverse complement strand
GTGATGGCTACGGCGGGTCTCCAGCACGTGTTTGATAGCTCATCTTCAACAAGCTTCCGCAATGTTTTAACTATTTCAAATTCTCTAATGTACTCTTCAACTATTGTAATTGAATTTAAGATTTTACCGGTTTCCACCCCGGGTTGTAATTAACGTTATGCAGTATTTTAGTTATGGTAGATTATTAATTGTAAGCTTTGGTAGATTATTAATTATGGTAGATTATTAATTGTAAGCTTCCGCAATGTTTTAACTATTTCAAATTCTCTAATGTACTCTTCAACTATTGTAATTGAATTTAAGATTTCACCGGTTTCCACCCCGGGTTGTAATTAACGTTATGCAGTATTTTAGTTATGGTAGATTATTAATTGTAAGCTTTGGCATTCGCCTTAATAAAAAAAAAAAAAAATTTGGGGGCGTTACAACATGTAGCACACAAACTTGCCTAGATCAACATGTTCCTGCGGTGATTATCTGTTTCAACATGTTTAGTACGTTGGTGATGTACTTTGTTTTAAGCTAAATACATGTCACTCATATAATCAATAAAACAATTAATGGCACACACTGGCACGGTATCCGCTCAATGTTACGGCGACAAATAGTTTTCACTTGATAACATGTCATTTTATAGAATATAGGGGTATGATATTCAGCAAATAGTTTCTAACCAGTAACATCCCATTTTGTTTCTTTCTTTTTTTGTCCTTCAACTCTTTTCTTCTTTTTTGAAACAAATTTTAAAAAACAACAAAAGAACTTTTTTTTTCTTTATATTTTGTGATTCGAGAAGCTGAAAGTTAAGTGATTAAGTAAAGTAGGAGATCGATAGTGTGTCAGATGTATTATAATGTAGTATATATATAATGACGTGTTTGATATCTTTTTGATCTTTTAGCAAATTCGAAACTTGCATACAAGTTACATTAACCCGAGCCCCCGCCGTCACCTTAGTAATACAACCCTATATATTAACCCGACCCCATTATCACCTTATCAATATAAACTAATTAAACATACCAACCTGGCCCTATAAGATCCGAATCCCGAAGCTTAATATGGTCCGTTATTGGTGAAGTTTATTATAATTAGAACTAGTTCAGATACCCGTGTAAACACTCGGGTAACCATAATTATTTATGTGAAAGTATTATTTTATATTCGTTTAGCTAAATATACTATTGCATTGTATGAACGAAATAAGGCTCGATCGGATGATAATTTTAAGAAGGATGTAAAATTTAATTACAATATAATTTGTACAATATATATAATAAATATAGATAAGGACAATGATTTGAATGTATATAATATTTTATTATTGATATAGCTTATGATACATGATTAAATAAAGATTTACAGAAAATACAAATTTTCTAATGGATTCCGTTGGATATCTATAAAATTTGTAGAAAAGTCGGTGCAAAAAATATCGATAAAATTTGTTGGATATCCATTGCTAATCTTCCCAAAAGATTTCCAACAAAAAGTTGGTAAGTAAAAGTTAATTTCTTACTTTTTTTTCTTTTTTTTAAAAACATTCTACCAATAGATTACCTACGAAAAAATCGGTTGAAAAATTTTAAGAGCCGTAGGAAACCTTTGTAGGAAACCGTTTCCCACTACATTTTCCCCTACAAATGGTTTTCATATATAGGAAATTTGTAGGAAAGGGGACTTTTAATTTCTATAGAATTTCTAGGTAATACTCATTTTTTTGTAGTGTATATCAAAGATGAAACGTTGTGGTATGCCAATGTGCTAACGTGCGTTCGAGAAGCTCTTAAGGACCCCGGCCAATTGGAAAAAACACAATGG
Source organism: Drosophyllum lusitanicum (assembly GCA_032274825.1). Lineage (NCBI taxonomy): Eukaryota > Viridiplantae > Streptophyta > Magnoliopsida > Caryophyllales > Drosophyllaceae > Drosophyllum > Drosophyllum lusitanicum. The sequence goes on along the minus strand of JAUEJL010139775.1, from coordinate 9,023 downwards.
AGGTCAGCTGTTTATGACATAAAAGGGTAACATGCACTTAGGAGCTAGCTAGCTTGTTGATAAGCTTCTAAGATAAAAAGGTTATCCTGGTTAGATGGGTGTATAGAACCAAGTTAAATGCTCATGGTTCAATCAACAATCTCACAGCAAGGCTCACAGACAAAGGTTATGTGTAACAGTGTTGATTACTTTGACGTATTTGCACTCATCGCAGAGGCTGAAATGATTAAACTGCTTCTAGCTATCAGTGCACAATTTGGCTAGAAACTACATCAAATGGATGTCAAGCAACATGTTTTATCATCAAAGAAGAAGAAAATAAAGTATATAGACTAGAAAAAGCTATTTACAAGTTAAAGCAAGGCCTAAGAGCTTGGTATAGTCAAATAGATTATGAATATTTTCTTGGTCTTGGTTTTAAGAAAAGTTTCTCAGATTCCACAAATCTTATTGTTTCCCTTTATATGGATGAAATTTTGATTACAAAAAACCTCACTGTTAAATTCGAGCAAGATATGAAGCAAGATTTTGAGATGCCTGATCTTCGTATAACGACCTTTTCCCATAGAATGAAGATTAGACAAGTAAAAGATGAATACTACAAAGGTCGTTAATAAATCTTAACCCACTAACTAGTTCACAAATTCTATATATCACAAATCGTGTCCTGGATCGTTTTATATTGTATGCATCATACTATAGTTCAGTAAGTATAATTAGTCACCATGTCCAAAACTCCAAATATGCCATCGTTTTTTAAATACCATACAATAGATTCACCAAGTATCAGTAGTCACCATGTCCAAACTCCAAATATGCTATCGTTTTTTAAAAGCCATCCTAGTCACCGAATGCATCATTGTACTCATAAACCCCTTCATGGGCCCTTGAGGGTCACTGCAACAAGTATCAATTATCATCATTATTCTTGGTTTTCGTAAGTTTTCTTGTTTTCTTGGAAAAGTGTGTAAGCAAATAAGTTTATGCTTCTTAACTCTAGTAAGGCAATTCGTAGTGGGAAGCTTGAACTGCATAAGAAACAATTATATGTAACCTCCCTGAAACAATGCAAAAGAGTCATAAATAATGATTGATAGTAGAACTAATTGCAAGTTGTTGTTGGTATGTGAAATTAAAAGTAAGAAGAATTTTGATCATATATTTGCTAAGCGCATATACTTCTTTGAATGAATAATTTTATTGAAAAGCTGGAGATTACGGTAATAGAGCTAAGAGGATTAATAAAATTCAATGAGACTCCTAATTAACAGGAGATCGGTCCGTCGCCTAAGGCTTAGACTTTTAACCAACAAACCCCTAGGACTAGGACTACTTTTTGTGAGAAAAAAAAAACTAGTTCTAAAAAAAATGTGCACGATCATAAAGCATAATTTCAACTTTTCTATTTGCTTTAGGATCCGTAAACTATAACTCTTTCAGTGAGACGATTGAAATTACTTACTTGTAACGACTTCGTGAATATGTCAAGCAGATCTTGTGAAATGGTTTCGTGTCTTGAGTATTGTGAAACTTGACTCTATAATTGATGGTTCCTTTGAATCTTTGATGTAGTAAACAACTCATTTATGCATGAACTTGGAAAGAACGCTTAGAGCATACAATATTTTTAGTCTTGTAGTAAGGTACATTAAACACCTAATAAGACTTCTATAATAAGTTTCTTCTACTTTGTTGGATCCATCTTTTCCTAGCTTCTTCCTTTTCTTGGCTTCTCTCATCAATGAAAGTCTATCCAACAGCAAAATCAAGAATTAAAGTTTATCAAATAGTTAAACTCATCAATAAAAGGTCTATTGAACATAAACTCGTTCACTCAAACCATTCATGGGGTCGTTAAAATTTTCACTTGTAAACACCTACAAAACCATAATCCTTTGAATTAAATAGTAAAATCAACTATCAAAGTCTAACATCAAAATCAACAATCAAAGTTTATCAAACAGTTAAACTCGACAATCAAAGTCTATTAGAATAGAAAATCGACATACTTGTTCACTCAAACCATTCATTGGGTCATTAAGTCAATCACAAAAAAAAATGTAAACAAACCTAATGTGATCGATTTTCCCCTTTGTTCATCGCAACCCTGACCCTAGCCATTAGTCAAACCCTAATGTACCAATCTACAAAAAATAAAAAATCATAAATGCGATGAAGTAGTAATGGCGATAAAAACCATCAAAGAAAACTCTACACTCACATTTGTTCATTGAGATAGGATCCACTGTTATTAATTTCACTATCATCTTGCTCAGAAGCTGTAATGGCGATGAAGAATGCATTGAACCCCTACTTTTTATATCTATAGTTTTCTTCGAGAACGGGAGAGAGAAAACAACCACGAAGGAGATAAAATCAGACTCTAAAAGGGTTTTATTCAAAAGATCTTTACATTGGAAATCAAAAGATCACTTACTTTCGTATGTGTGGTTGTTTTTTGTACTATGATTTGATATCTGATTGAGTATTAAACTCTTACTTACTATGTGTGTTTTCTTATCTTTAGGTTTTCATTCATTCGAAGAAAGATGGTTCCTTTCCACCCATGTACTTATCTTTTTACCTTAGTTGTATCAAGTTAGGGTGTTGAATCATTATATTTTTTTGAATGAATCCTAAATCTACCCGAAGTTTGTCCACGACGGGACTAGACCCATGACCATAAGCCATGAGCAACACCAAACCTAAACTACCCCATAACCACTAGGCTAGCTTAGCCTAACTTTCACTCTAACTTGAAGGGATTATATGATAGATTGAAAGGAACACTCAAGACTCTATTAAGAATGCTTTTAACTTGTATTGAGAACATAACCCTTGGTTTACAACTTCTATAGTCTCAAATGAGCATGGCAAGCCTATATATAATGGTGCCATGTACTCTAGAACTTCTCTTACACTTTCTTTAAGGAATATTCTAGATATCTCCTACCTTATATTATTATCTTTATATATCTTTTTATAGGGTTTTTTAAAGATCTCCATTCTTCTACAACATTCTAAAAAACTTCCAAAAAAAATCTAGTAAATTCTACAATCTTCTAGGTGGTGTCATTAGTTACTTATGAAAAATTATTAAAAAGTTTATTTTCTTTCCTTTTGTTCCAAATTTTTCCCACTTTTTGGAGAAAGTTTAGGGAAGAAAAGTAGCAAATCTTCTTCATTGATACATTCTTCTTTCCTAAATATTCATATTATCTCCTTTAGGGCATTCAAACCCACAAAGCCTAGCCACGCTATTAGCCCTACGCCTAGAAAGGCAATGAGCTTACCTATAGAAGAAGGTTAGATCCCATTGTCATTTAATGGTCCATGCAATCTTTAAATCGACACCCCCATCTATCCAAGCCTGGTAAAAGGAGAATCAGAAAGAAAAGAGAGTCCCTTCCCATTGTTGTCTCTAACTAAACCACCACAAGTACACTCTTCCATTATAGATGCCGAAAACCCGATGCCTTCTCAGGCTTTTCTCTTATCCTTGACTTGCTAGTACTCAACCTAGAGATGAAAGAAGTAAGAGCCCTCTCATATCGCAAAATAGTAAATTATGTTCAATTGGAAAATAGCTATAAATGACAATTACGAACGAAAGGTACAAGTCCTATCAACAAACTCCATATCTGCATAAAGCATAAGGTAACACATATCTAGGTAAACTTACGTATATTATAACCATACGAATCCTTTCTCCTATGAAAAGGAAAACTACGGGATAGCTATTCCTTGGTCAAAAAGACATTTATTGTAGGGCTAATGGCAAGTAGTGAGCTCTATTGGGTCCCAGGGTCGCTTGCGAGCACATTATCATAATTGTCCGAAGGCGCAACGTTGTTATAAGCGGGTCTGGACGGAGCTTCTGCTTGGTTTTTCGGTTGCGATCAGGTAGGAGGGTTTTCAAGTTGTTAAGTGGGGGACGGCACCACCACCGCCACTCACCACAGCCGGATTAGGGTTTTTTTTAATTAATCATGACCGATTGAGTGGTGGTACTGTTTTATTGTTATTGTTTTATAAAGTCGCCGTTTGAACAACTCAACAAGTATATATATACCTGACTAATTTGTAGTCGTTATTTCATGTGGTGCGTTGGTATAGTTTAGCTAAAGTTATTTCAATTATTTGCTTTTCTCTACCAGAAAAAAAAAAAGAAAAAGAAAGACAAAGGTTACTAACATATATCTAATGCTGTCGGCTTAAGGACTGAAATTTTATATTCTTTTGTCTTGGTCAATTAGGTATATGTGACTTAGTAAACTACATAGTATTAAGTCATAGTAGATTACAGTTACTCAGTTACCTTTAGTTACACTTACTTATATTAGTTACGAATAAAATAGCAGTAACTTATAAAAAATAATTAACCAAAGTACTCATTAATAGTGCTCTTATATCAATTACGTATGTTATCTTAAAATAATATGAAAACCATTATTATTTTGTCAACTAAATCAAAAATTAAAACATTGAAAATTTGGGTGGTGACCGCGGTAGTGTTGATGGTGAGTGGTGGTAGCGGGTGGCGGTCGGCGATGGCAGGGGTAAGTAATGGAGGTGGTTGGTGGTTGTGGCAGTGGCCTTGGGAGGCGGCGAGTGGTTGTGGTAAAATTCGGTGAAAATTTAGTTGTTTGATATTTAAATCGGTCAACCCAAACGGATCATGAATCGACTCACGTACTGATGCAAATAAATGGGTCAACTTATTGGGTTGATACTTGATAAATCTAATTTTTAACCCGCTAAATCATATAAATTAGAACGGATTGGATCTACCCATGAATCACAAACCTGTCCTTAAACAAGAGATCACACCATATCAATATAAGATATCAAAATTGTAAACCACACCTAATTAAATTTAAAAAAAATAATAAACTAATAATAAGACCATGAGTAGCGGTTAAATAAAACCATTCTCAACCCAAATTCCACATCAGCTGTCACATCATTTTTTCTTCCTTTTATCTCTCTTACCTAAAATTCAAATATCACATAACCCAAACAACCCAAATATTTTCTCACTCCTTACTCTCTCTTAAAAAACAAAAAAAAGGCGTCGGGTAGCTTTGGATTGGGGAAACCGTAGCCACACCCGAAAGAGGGGCGTAGGGGTGTTCCCGAAACACCCACTTGGAACCCAATCTCGCCCAAACCCCTTCAGGTTCCCCGCTACTAGCGGCCTAACAAAAAAAAAACAAAGATGGATTTCAGGATTTGTGAAGATGAGTGGTGATGTGATGAACCGAGAAAACCCACATGTAAATTAAACTAATGACGACATTATTATTAGAACTTAGAATTCAGTTTATTATTAATGAACAAAATAATCGGAAATCCTACCTTTTCAAACGAACTTATAACCAAAAAAAGAAAATTAGTATCGTCGTTGCAAATCTTACCAAGGAAATTCACCGATGGTTTTGTTTTCATTTCTATTTTTTAGTTTTTCCATAACAAGACAACTATTTTTACACATTTTTTTATTTTTACTTCTTTTAATCAACTCATTAGACTAGTTACCGGCTAGATTGATGGGCTGTTTATTTGCTGCTTAATCGAATCATTCAGCGCTGAAAGCTTAATTATTCAACATTCAGCATGTTTGATTACTACCTCTGAATGAAGACTGTGCTGAATGAAACAGAAGAACGTTGTTGAATCATTCTACCTTAAAGTACATTCTTAATCATTAAACACCAAGTATTTTACCCTAATACTACTTATTTCACACATTGTCTTGTTAAACAATCATATCTTATAATATAATATATCACTATTAATGTTAAAATGGTAGTTTTCATCGTTTAAATTATTCATTCAAAACTTTTATCAAACATCATGTCACATTTAAAGTCGGATTCATTCAGAGCCTTTAAATTATTCAAACAACAGAACCATTCAGTGTTTAATCATTCTGTTATAATAAACCGCCCCTAGTGATTCATTGCATTAATTTATTGATAAAAAAAATGCATTGTCCGACCATTAGTTTTCTTTCAACAAATGCAATCAATGACTTAAACATAACCATTCATTTTCTTTCGATAAAGGACTTTTTCATTCAATAAATTCTATAAATAACTTAAAAAGGTTACATTTTCAAATCTGGAAGCAAGCTTTTCAATTTTTTGTAATATCTTTTTAATTTGTGTAACTTATTTTTAACTCATTACCTGATCCGACATAAACCGTATATTTTACGATCATGGAAACAAGTAAAGGAACTAGGTTACGATTTTTTTTAGTGTGCTGGTGAATTTGCCGCTCCTGATCACAAACGTTTTTTAAAATCAAATCTCAAGATGAAAAACATGAAATAAAGTACGTAGCTCGAAAACGCAAAACTCTAAGTAACCAACTAAAACTTGAGCAACATTTTCATATTAATTTGACTCAAATTCATTCCTCATTAAAATAACATTAATATTCTAAAAGAAAAGTTAAATCACTCTCAATAACTAAAAGAAACTAATCATATATATAGCTGTAAAAACTTCCTTAACCTTTTGTTCAAACTTAAGGCCCCGGCAAAAAAGCTAGTTTACTCACTTTTTTTGGCGTTTTCTTTTCAGAGAAGAGCACATATATGAGGCTGAAAACATACTCTCCTTGTATTCCAAGCTGTACATCAAATGATTATAAGACCCATCCAGCGAAATGTCGAGAGTTATATACGAATCATTCAACGTGTCATAGATTGCGGGCGGTCTCGTGTCATCCATGACCATAAGAATTCTTCCGCTATCTAAAATACAAAGAGGCTCGCAGTAAGTACCCTCCAAAATCAAGTTAAATGAACATCTGATAGACCATGAGTTCTCAACGCCGTGTTCCTTCATAACCCATTTGTTGAGTGAACAAAGGCATCCGCCTATCGTACCCAAAGCACTCAGGTTTGTATTCATAAACTCTTTTTAACACCGAAAAGGTTGTTTTTTAGTAGTAGGTTTTTCTCAAGTCTCTCTCGTCTTGTATCAGGTTTGTATTCATAAACTCTTTTTAACACCAGAAAGGTTGTTTTTTCTCAAACTCAAACTCCGAATATGCTATCCTTTTTCAAAAGCCATCCCAGTCTCCCAATGCATTATTGTAGTCGTTAACCCCTTCATCCTCCACAGGCCCTTCATGGTTGCTGCAACAAGTATCAATTATCATCATTATTCTTTGTCCCCATAAGTTTTTTTGGAAAAGTGTGTAAACAAATACGTAATAGAGTTTAGAAGATTACCATATGCTTCTTTAACTGTAGTAAGGCAATTCGTAGTGGGAAGCTTGAACTGCATAAGGAACAACTATATGCGACCTCACTGAAACAATGCAAAACAAGTCATGAATAACGATTGCAAGTTGTCGGTGGTATGCAAAAAGTAGAAGTAAGAACAATTTTTTTTTATTATATATTTGCTCAGCGCAGATACTTCTTCGAATGAATTCTTTTATTGAAAAGCTGAGATTACTGTAATAGAGCTAGGAGAAACAAAATTCAATGAGATTTCCTAATATAACAGGAGATCGCTACGTGGCCTAACACTTAGACTTTTGACCAACAGGACTACTTTCCTAGTTCTAAAATATAAAAAAATGTGCACCGCCATAGAGAATAATTCCAACACTTCTCTTTGCTTTAGGAGCCGTACACTATAACCCTTTCCGTGAGAAGATTAAATTTACTAATTGGTAATGACTTTGTTAATATGTCAAACAGATCTTGTGAACGGTTTCATGTCTTGGGTATTGTGAAACTTGACTTTCTAATTGATTGTTCCTTTCAATCTTTTGATGTAGTATAATGGGTTGTATACTACATCAAAGATTCAAAGGAACAAAAAATTACAAAGTCAAGTTTCACAATACTCAAGACATGAAACCGTTTCACAAGATCTGCTTGACATATTAACAAAGTCATTACCAATTAGTAAATTCAATCTTCTCACATAAAGGGTTATAGTTTACGGCTCCTAAAGTAGTCCTCTTGGTCAAAAGTCTAAGCCTTAGGCCACGTAGCGATCTCCTGTTTATTAGGAATCTCATTGAATTTTATTCCTCCTAGGTCTATTACAGTAATCTTCCAGCTTTTCAATAAAATTATTCATTCGAAGAAATATCTGCGCTTCGCAAATATATAATCAAAAAAAATTCTTCTTAATCCTACTTTTTGCATACCACCAACTTGCAATCATTATTCATGACTCGTTTTGCATTGTTTCAGGGAGGTCGCATATAGTTGTTTCTTATGCAGTTCAAGCTTCCCACTACGAATTGCCTTACTAGAGTTAAGAAGCATATGGTAATCTTCTAAACTCGATTACGTATTTGTTTACACACTTTTCCAAGAAAACAAGAAAACTTATGGGAACAAAGAATAATGATGATAATTGATACTTGTTGCAGCGACCATGAAGAGCCTGTGGAGGATGAAGGGTTGACGACTACAATGATGCATTGGGAGATTGGGATGGCTTTTGAAAAAGGATAGCATATTCGAAGTTTGGGTTTGAGAAAAAACAACCTTTCTAGTGTTAAAAAGAGTTTATGAATACAAATCTGATACAAGACGAGAGAGACTTGAGAAAAAACTACTACTAAAAAACAACCTTTCTGGTGTTAAAAAGAGTTTATGAATACAAACCTAATACTAGATGAGAGAGAGTTGAGAAAAATCTACTGCAACAACTACTACTACTACCTATGAATACGACTACTACTATCTACCTACTACTCCTCCTCTAAACGCATCAAAGCGTGATGCGCTCTGATGCGTTTAGAGTCCCGGGAGCAGATGCGTGATGCGCTGGCATCACGAACACGATGCGCCTAATTTTCACAAAAATTACTTCTAAACTAATTTAAACCTTGTAAGTACTTATATATCAAAAATTCTTCAATCAATACTCAAAGTAGTTTAATAGTAGTTCATAAATGTTGAATAACATATTAGACAAGTAGGCTTAGGAAAATCAAAACAACCAAAACACAAATTATCAATAGCCCCAACTTCCCTCCCC
>JAUEJL010139764.1:0-10844 GCA_032274825.1 Drosophyllum lusitanicum | reverse complement strand
AGAGGGTTAATAGTACATTGAAGGTTTATATCAAACCTTACAACAAATATACTCTTTCTATCTAATACATTTCTTACCAGCATGGCACAGGTAAACATCGATGATCTAAGTCCAAGGACAGTGACATGATTACTGCTTCAAAGGTGTGCCAAGTACGAGCTACAGACCCGAGCCTATAAGGCTTACCAATGTTACCGGTAACATTTAAAACAATTACTGATGTTGTTTCCGGATCACTCTTAATTGAGATAATCTGTATGTATATTATCTATTTGCAAATTGTTACTTTTATAATTGTATAAAAAGAGTTTTACCTACAAATGTTCATAGGATATATCCGCGGACCTACATCTCTCGTTACAAGACAATCCAAGGTAGTACTCTTTTCACAAGGGTGACAAACAAGTATCCTAGTAGATACCTCATTGACTCGGCATTAGCCATTACAACACAATCCAAGTTGAAATACACTATAAAACTATAGATGGAAATTCTTACTTGACTAAATATTTCCAAATGATATACCTATGGGAAGTACATAAATTAAGTAAAAGGCAAAGCTTGCTTCAAATGTAGGAAGGGGAGGTACATGGTTAATATATTTCACCCTTGAGCTTGAATTGGATGTCAATATCTCCAATCCATCAAGGGTTTATAGGCTAAAAGTATAGATTTAAGAATGTTTGAGAGTTCCACAAGGTTGTGGGTTCCGTGATAGACAAAAAAAAAAGACATATCTAAGAAAGTTTAGGGAGTGTGTATATAAGAAACCTTGATCACGTCACCATTCAAGGCATATAACAAGATATCACCATATATGAGACATATTGAAACATAGGAAGCTAGAATAAACTAACGAGAAATGATATATCCTCCTACTTTTTGTTATTACTTATCATCCTACTCACTTGATCAAGAAAAGTGTCAAAATCAAGGGAATGATATAAAGAAAGAGAATTAGTGTCTTACGCATGTCAAACCTGAGTATATAAGAGGATGAAGTAGGAACAAAAAGTAGAAGGATATATTATTTTTCTAAACAAAGAAGATTCCAAGAGATGTGAACATAGCATGCCAATTTGACTAAACGACTCCAATAAGTGAGGTATGAGCACCATGTTATCAAGATGGGAAATGACCATTACACAACAAAAGTAATCATACACAACTTTATACATCAACTTGTACCATATGCAATAACTGTTTGTACCTTTTTGCATATGCTAAAAATTATTATATACGAATCAGCTTCGCTGAAAATGGGATTCTGGTATTGTGACTTTGTACTTTTAGACATGTTTTGACTTTTCCAAGCTTTTGCATCAAGTTAAAAGCATTTTATTCATTATACAAGAGATCAAAAGTAAAAGCATTAAATCAAATTTTTTGGATACACGACAATAGTCCCTTCGGGGACATCCGATCAAATTGGAACGATACAGAGAAGATCCGCATGTCCCTATGTAAGAATGACACGCACAAATCAAAAAATGGTCCAAAAAAATAACCTCTACTAAAAAAAAAGTAAACAAAATTTAAAACCATAACCAGCTGAAACCGCAACCAATTCAATAACCCTCCAAGGGTCTAATTTATAAAGCTAACATAACCAAGTAACCTTCACAAGTATCAAAGCAACCTCACCTCACCTCACCTCTCCTTCAGATGCAACTATGGCACAGAATGCTTGTAAATGCCAAATAGCATGAAAACATGACATCCAGCCTGAGAGTAAAGCAAAAATGCCTTACCAACTTGCTACTCATGCACTAAGACTCTGATTTCTGTTCCACATTTCAAGGCTTTATACATAGATATGACAGGATAGTATTCTTTTATGCCAAAACAATGCAATTTTGCAAGATTAAAGTTCCAAGGGGAAAAAGGTTTTAAACTTCACCATTACTACTAACCTCAAGTATTAATCTCATAAGTTATAAGAACCGAGTCCCGTTACATATAACTTAATCAAATGATTGAAAGAAAAGCAAACAAAATTTTAAGGTCGCCTGCAAAACTTCAGCAAAAGGCGCAACACCACGAAGTAAACATTTGCTACTCGACTTCCAAATGGGGAACCTGTTAATGGTGAAACATGTTATGTTACAGAAGCAACAAGATATGATACAATTACAAGACTATGATATATCACAAATGAACATTCTGGTTGTAGATCTTAAATTTGTGAAATATAGCAGAGCATGCAACGTGACCCAAGTTGGATAATTGGTCAAAATGAGTAACTTTGATACAAATCGGGTTGGTTTGACCTGCAGACCACTTTTTGTTTAACAATTCTTATGAATAATATTAAAAATACTAAAGATGGTACTTTTTTAAAAAGTTTAGGTGATTTAATGAGTTAAGAGCACTTTCGGTCCCTTTTTAAGCATAACACAAATCAGCTCATTTATTAAGTGATGGGTCAAAAGTGACGCGTCTAACAGCCAGTAAGGTTTTTAAAGATATGGTTGCCATTTAGTACTGCGGTACTGCCTACATCTATAAATGAAAACAAAGGGTAGACTTCACGCTTTTAACTCGAGACCAAACAAACCTAAAGCACAATCAATATTCTACATTTAACACATTTCGTTGCATGTAGTTTTTGTTGTAAAAATCAAAGTATACGTCATATATTAATATATTTGAATGGGATTCTCAGCCTAATTGATTCTAGTATTTTGTCTAAATGAACCAAATATCAGAGCATGTAAAATGAAAGTATTTTGTCTAAATAGACCAAATATCAACAAATGAACATTTATACCAAGTTGCCCGTGTAATATTTCAGAAAGGATTACCAACTTAAATAATATTCTGAAAATATGATAGGCTATCTATCAAAATGAACCAGTTAACTAAGTTGGCTGCTATTAGTGACATTATAATTTAACCGGTTCGAACAGTCATCATTAACAAACAGTTGCATATCAACTTGAAGTATAACTACCAAAAAGGAACAAAAGAATGTATAAATATGATAAGGACCAAAAAAAGTATGTTGCTATTTTACAGTTTACAATTTTTTTAGGACTGCTATTTTACACATTTGCTCCATCTTAAATGGCAGGTTTTCCAAGAGAAGTATGTTGCTAGTTTACACATTTGCCAGATTTTATATGGTAACTTTCTTCAAGAAACAATAGTAGATTTATGAGCTGGCAGAGGATAGGATCATAGAAGCAACTTCCAATGAGTTTTCCATCCATAAATATTCAGCATCTTAATAATACCGGCCTGCAATGTTAGCCCGAGCAGTAAACTTTAAATTGTATTCTATGGACACCTAAAGATGATTCCAAAGGATACCAATATTTGCAAACATTTATCAATTTTGTTTATTGGTATCTTGCAAGATCAAAGGAGATGAAAATGAGATCCAAAGCAGCAAGTTATTCTTCTCTACAGAGCCAAATTTCTTCATGAAAGTTTACAGCTTTATATAAAGTATGCCCATTACAAAAATATATTAAAGATCCAACTCTTGTGCAACAGTTAATCAAAGACGACTATGATTAAATATTCAGATTTGCAAACAATATGTAAAAATGATTTTGTTGGTTCAAAGCCACTAACATGTCCTAAAGTCTTAGTAGATCGTATTCATTATTTTCATACCTGTAAACTTTCTTCATTATTACATACAATCAATTATCCATTCAGGAACCATGAGTTATCCAAGTAAAATTTAATCAATTTCTTTCTAGACGTTCATATGCTAGAAATCAAAATCTTGACATGATTACTAACAGAAATCAAATGAAACATTGAAGTTTTAAACACACAGTTATCACACATTATTATATTCCAGAAACCAATGCAACTACTCACTCCTTCAGGCACTGCAAGCAACCAAAAAACAGGAGCACAGTGCAAAAACAGATTACCATACCAGAGCTAGTACCAGAAATAAATTATTACCGTCTATGCTTCGACTCTAACTTCCTTGTCTTCCACATCATTTGCAGCTCCATTTTCTTCCACAGCATCACCATTTTGAACAGGAGGTTGAACCTGCTCATCTTCAGGCAAAGGCTCCTCTACATAATCATTCTCAAAAGCATCTACAGGAACCTCATATATTCTAACTTGAGGCTTCTGTGGATCCTTCACAAGCACATACTTTCCTTCATTCAACTTCATGCACAAATCGACTATTGCTTTCACTATTCCCCACATATTTGAAGTATTCAGGTTTATCTGCCCAGCAAACTCCTTTGGCTTATACCCAACAACCGCCAATATCACATGATTAAAATGATCACGAGGATGAACCCTTGTCACATAACCCAATTTCATCATATCAGCGCTACCTAATATCGCTTGTGCAGTCCACTTGGCTAACTTATTAGCATTATTCTTCAACTCAGTCGCTAAAACCGCCCCCCTTTGAGTATCCAACTTCCTTCTCCAGTCCACACCAGAATACTTTGGATCAAATTCATTCAAAGCATTCACAGTCAAGAAAGACTTCTGATTGTTCACTTCCACAACACTCTGAACCTCACATCTAGCTACCAAAGACACATCATTATCCAGTTTCCAACGCCTATACCTATACCCAACAGAAGCCACTTCCTCTCCTTCGGTTGCAAATGGATTTGGCTCCTCAAAGCTAACTTTTTTCCCATCTCTCTGTAAAACTTGTTGGGAAAAGTTTTGATTGATGTAAGCCGCCTCAACAGACAATGAATGAGCAGAATTAATATCATCTTTTGCCTCAGGTAATGGTTCTTGTGATGTTTCGTTAACAGATAGCAAATCTAACTGCGATCCATCTCGTTTATCGAAAAATAACTTGTTTCCAACACGTTGAATCACAATATCCCAAGAATAAACAGACCTAGGAGCGCACATTAAAGTCGAAAGTATAGAATCTGTCGCGAATACCGTTGCTTTATCCTCATTAGCAAGCCGCCGAATGATTGGATCGTCTGTAGTTGTAACTTTGAAGAAGTTCCTGTTCTTGAATCGCTCCAATCGTCGTTCGTTCTTAGGCGTCGTCCTGTCGTACGTTTTATCGTAAAATTCGAGCGAACCACAAATAAGTAAATCCTCTGGTTCAGGAACAGTGTACGAGAGTTTTGTGAACGTTGAGAAAGGGATTTGATCAAGCATATTCCATTCCGGTTGAATATCAACTGACGATTTGAACACTGCCGCTTCACGTCTAGGGTTATTACCTCCAGTACGGTTAGCATGATACAAACGGTCACGGCGAGCACGTTGCTTCTCCGCTTCACGTTTACGCGCTTCCACCTCCTCGTCACGGCGTTGCGGGAGCTGGTTGCGGTTGTTCTGGAACCTCCATTTAGGACCAAACTTCGGGCGCGGTGGAGGCTTACCATCGACGAGACGGAATGTGGAATCTTCGTCAGCGTTTAGACCGCCACCGAAAGAATCATCAGTGGTAAAATCAAATGCAGAATCAGCAGGGTTATTGTTGCGGTTGTTCGAACGATTAGGGTTATTGTAGTTAGATCTGGTCCAATCTGCTATACGACCAAGTTTGTCGGAACGAGAGAAAGGGGCGAAGGGGACGTTGACGGGGTGGTTGAGGATAGAGGCCGCGGTTGTGGTGGATTCCGGTGGACCCCAGCAGTCGGCATTGAACGGAACATCGCCGATTTCAAATCCTACCATGGTTTCCGATCTGGTGAGTGTCAGGTGGTGTCGAAGAGATGAGAAGGGTTAACAAAAACCCTAGCCGGAGTAATTTCAGAGTGTTGTGTGAAATTACTGATTACCCCCTGATTGCTAATGGGCTTAAATTACATAGGTATGAGGTATCCTTATGTTTGGGCCTAGATTTGTCATTTGAATTTTACATGTAAGCCCAGTGTTAATTTGCACTTGTCTAAAAAGAGTTTTAAAAACTATTTGTATCATTATTAATTACTTATTAATAAGGGTATTATAGTCATTTATATATATGAATTACATTCGGATGAACTGTTATTAATTAATGTCACTTGATTTCCCTAAAAATCCCTCATTAAGAGTCATTAACGAGCTTTTAAAATTATTAGCTATTGAATTATTATAATTAAGGACCAAGATTGATTCTCATACGAAAAATAATTTTTATTTGAACAATCCTCTATAAAAATACTGGTGCATACTAAAAGAAATTGTGTTACCATGGAATAGGACCCAAGTCACACAATGACACATTATAGAAGTCTAAGTTTAAAAACTGAAGTTATGTAATAGTTAAGTAACTTCAGATTTACTTGGTTTACTATCATATTTGCTCGTGACGATTAGCGTTAGACAAAGGTTATGATGTTGCATATCTTGGTCATACACAACAAAAGTATTTGTACGAACAATGTGTGGATGAGAAAAATATTGTACAAGTTTGTGGAACAAAAAAGTCATAATTGTTATGCATGACAATATTGTTGTGCACAAATCATCCTCCTTGTTCTTGTGACTATTCAATATCATTTATGTCTCTTAAGTATGCTAATAAGAAAAATAATTCACAAGTTTGTAGAGTTAAAAAAAGTTATAATTCTACTACATGATAGCATTGTTGTGCACAAATCATCTTCTTTATTCTTGTGATGATTCAATATCGTTTATAACGTATTAGTTACGAATTAACATAAAACGGGTTTTATAAAATAGAGATTTAAACAAATAAATAAAGTTAAGTTGGAAATTTAAATAAAGACTTTTGAGTCAACTAATATGCATCTTTCGAAGAAATTGTCAAACTCTTGATTTACCTTTCATGGTTTCAAACCAAAGTCAGCCACTATGACTATGTTGATGCATTTCCTCCAATGCCTTGCATGTATTTTATATTATAGTACCATACAATTTTCAAGAAAAAAATAGATAAATAAATATTAGAACCGGCAGTTATGAAACAAAGGTTGGGATAGATGGAGTGGTAAGCGCCTTTGCGTTTCATTTGGTCTTTAGTTTGATTCATGCAAAACCTTTTCTTTTGTTCTTAATTTTTCACAAAGAACCTTAAATACTTTGTAACTTTTCAAAACCACCCATAATTTTACTATAATTTGTAAAATAACTCGAAAATCATAAATTGTTTGTTTATAATTATATAGATAAAATAAAAATACTCTATAAAATATATTTATTTTTTTAAAAGTAATTTTTTAAAATCTTCTTTGGAATGATAATTTATAATAGGGGCAAAATGCGTAAAAATACAAAAACCTTTACCAATATTGTCATTGTATACAATTAATTTTATTTTGTACCTAAAAATACATACAACTTACAAATATTGTTCATTGTATACAATTGGTAACCTGATTACCAGGTTACCGGTTATCCATTGTATATAATGAACAAAATTCGAAAGTTTTTTGTATTTTTAGGTACCAAAGTTCTTTTATTTTTTGTTAGGTTATAGGTAAGTTACCCGTTATAATAGGTAACTTGCATACAATGAACCAAATTTGTAAGTTGTCTGTATTTTTAGGTACAAAATAAAGTTGGTTGCATACAATGACAATATTAACATAGTTTGTTGTATTTATGTGCAATTTCCCCTTTATAATAGTTATACAACATACATAATTTTTTTCTAGATAAAACTTATTTTTGGTTGTAATTACCTTTTTATTAAACAACAAACACATACTTCTATCCTAATTTACATATATGTTTACAGTTGAAATTGAATCTTGAACCTTAAAAAGGAAAGGAACACTTTGAAATCACCTAATACCACTAGGCCAAATATCATTTGGTTTTTGTTCCGATTAACTATATTATTTAATGTTATTATTTGAATAAAATAATAAAAGAAGTTTCTTCTAACTGTAATCCATAAAATTTCATAACTAGAAAATTAGTCATGTTTATGACTTATTCTTAATCATACATATATTTGCAACTAATTAAGTACAACTTAATGATATAAATTCATAATAATTTTTCTAGTCGAAAGGAAATGAATGCTTAATATTTTTTTTTATCAATTTTGTATCACAAAAGAAGTTCTCCCACTACAACTCGAGGGTTTAGAAAAACCTCGTTTCTATCAAAGACATTCACCCACCTAATCTATGTATATATTTACGATGAAACTTGAACCTTTAACCTTATCGAGAAACACTTTAATCATTCATTAATACCATTACCAAATCCCAAAGGCCCTTTGGTATGAGTGACTTAATTAATGATTTATTAGAAGGTTTTTTTGTGATTTATCTAAAGCTATTGGACCTAAAAACATTAATTTTAAATGTTTTAATAGTAACAATTGTATTATTATTTGTAATTGTATTATCAACCATTATACTTATCACATTATTTATACTCCACCCTTGAATTCATTCTAATATCTCTCGCTCAATGTCCTCTCCCACTTGACTAGATATCAGTCTAAAGTTAATCATTCTTTTGTGCATCACCCAATTTTCATCAATCACCGTATAATTCACCATTTGACACGAGTTTGTCCAAGCCTCATGGTCAAATGAACGGTACTGAGGGTGTTACTTAAATATGTTAATAACTTTCTTTCATCAAGATAATAATTTGGAACGTATATTGAAATATAGTTCGGCATGACAAAACGACCTTCCTGTTTAGTGCACTAGTGTACTCAAAGAAAGCTTTGTTTTCAACAAACTTAAATGGTAGTTCACCCACTATAAACAAGTTCAGGAAAGCTATTTTAATATTTAATCATCATGTTTCCAAGTACTAACATTTCCTTTACTATTCCCTTCTTTCTTGAATTGTAATATGCTTTGTTTCTTCACATTATCCAGATTTTTACAACTAAGAACATGCTTATTTGAACTAGATGTACCATTTTTATTTAGGCTAGCTTTGATAATCGAGGAACAAAATTTGCACATGACATGCTTCACTTCCTCTCCATTACCATCATCTAGGTAAACCTTATGAAACATCTTCCAACAATTCGCTCTTTCTTTACCTTTTTTTATCTTATTTGTTGGTTGGTCATTGTTTTCTTTTTAAGTGTTTTCAACTAACACTTCATCATCATCATTGACCTAAACTACAATAAAATTACAAGGAATGAATTGAATAGATATCATAAAATTTGAACTAATTTGAACACTAATATAGTTTAATGCTAGCACATAACCATTAAAACCAAGAAGAAGATTTAAAGTTGAAATAAAAAACACATGTTTTTCCAAACTTTGACTATCATGAATCTCGGTTCTAAAACACGTTATTTTAGGAAGGGGAGGGTATTTAGAGAATGAGAAATTACATGAGAATGGAAGACTAAATCAGCCATTGATTTAATTTAAAAGGATCATCAAGTTTAAACCATAATTAAAGAACCACAGAGGGGTAATTTAGGAATAATCTCTCGCATATCTTCGATTAAAACAAATATAGAATCTTCGTCGTCGATTAATCATCTTCGCATCCATTCCTATCGCAAACTAAAACAAATCTTTGTTGCCGATTATTTAGAATTTCAGTTTTCGAGCACGTGAATTGAGAAAAAAATCAATTTTTTTGACTGAATCTCAAAAGAAGAAGCAACATAGCACAAGCACGATGTATCATACATCGATTCATGTCTGAATATTAGAAAAATAGTGAAGCAGTACATTAGACACATAGATATCATTGGTTCGTAACTGAAATATTTTAAAAAAATGCAATAGCAGCGAACAAACAACATATATCGTTGGTTCATGCCTGAAATATCAAACAAAAAAAAGTGAAGCGGTTGATTCATATCTGAATTATCTTATATTGATTCATTGATTCATTTCTGAAATAACATAGCACAAGCAAGATGTATCACACATTAATTCATGTCTGAAATATCGTTGGTTCATGTCTGAAATATCATTGGTTCATGTCTGAAATATCAAACAAAAAAAAGTGAAGTGGTTGATTCATATTTGAATTATCATATATTGATTCATATATGTATCATATATTGATTCATTTCTGAAATAACATGGCACAAGCAAGATGTATCATACATTGATTCATGTCTGAAATATCGTTGGTTCATGTATGAAATATCAAACAAAAAACAATGTTATTTCAGATATGAAACATAACAAGGAGAATAAAAAATCAAACAAATGTCATTTCATATATGAAACATGTTTTGTTTCGGATATGAAGCATGTCAAACATTATAAAATTATGATTAATTACAAAATTACCACCACGTGAATTATTTAAGCAACCTTTAAATTGACGTCCAGATCTACATTTGATTACAAATTCAATGACTGAGATTGAGTCTCCCATTCTTATGTAATTTCCCATTCTCATTTAAACCTCCACACACACACACACACACACACACACACACATATATATATATATATATATATATGAGAGAGAGTCTATTTGAGAACCATTCTTATTTTGAGTACCGCGAGAACCAATCCTATCCTTTGATTAATTTAAATCAATGACCAATAAAAATGACGGCTCATTAATGGCTCATTTGACACATTAATGGTTTTTTGATGATGTATTAATGAGGGTTATTTTGGAAAAATCAAGCCTTGCTTTTTAATGACGGCTCACCCGGATGCAATTCACGGTTGTAAAAATATAAAAAAGATTAAAATACCCCTACTAATGAGCATTAATAATGGTTACAAATGGTACTCACAATAAGAACGGTTCTCAAATAATAGTTTCCCTATATATATATATATATATATATAGAGAGAGAGAGAGAGAGATGCATGATCAAATGAGAATAACTTTTAAGGTGAGAACTTTAAGAACAGTTTATAGCCCTTGGATGATCTTTATTTAGTAGCTGATATTAAACATGGTTTAATTAAGGTATGTTGAGTTTATAGCCTTTATTTATCTAATTAAATGATTAA
>JAUEJL010139743.1:0-10845 GCA_032274825.1 Drosophyllum lusitanicum | reverse complement strand
ATTGCAAGTGACGCAAGACTAACCCGTGCTTGAAATGAGTTTCAAGTGACTTAAAGACCCACATTTGAGTTCACTTCATGGATTATGGTCACAAGTGACTCGGGATGATAATATCATTTCATCCTTAGACCAAAGATACATGTGTATCCAAAGGATTCGTGACTGGCTGCTATAAATGGAGTTTTCAAATAAAGTATGAAGCATGTGGTGGGACTATGTAGTCAAAAGGATTTGTCCCTCTGTTTAGAGAGATATCCCTAGCCCCTCGATGATTGGGAGCTGACACCAAATATGCAAGGCCGTGCTCAAGCTACAATGATTATAGATTAGTTGCATCTTGTTATTTTGGTCACCACAAATCTAGAATCGAGAA
Organism: Drosophyllum lusitanicum; assembly: GCA_032274825.1. Lineage (NCBI taxonomy): Eukaryota > Viridiplantae > Streptophyta > Magnoliopsida > Caryophyllales > Drosophyllaceae > Drosophyllum > Drosophyllum lusitanicum. The sequence continues at coordinate 10,472 of JAUEJL010139743.1, read as the reverse complement.
ACATAATCGTGAACGATGTAGAGATTGACATCTATCTATGTCTCGTGCTCACAAGGATATCACGAACAAAGGGATGTTTATGATCACTTATATATAGAATCTTTTAGCCTTTCTAGCCTACCAGGATTTGTCGAGGATGCCATAACTTGTACCGACTGGGGGGCAAATATGCTTTGTGTAACACCGCAAAATCCTAAGCCATTTTTTTAAAACTCGCTGCGGAAGCATAATCATATATTAATTTACATAAAACCCACAACTGGAAATAATGTTCACAAAAGTACAACGTCTTGTCTGTGTTACGAAAGTTACACAAAGATGGTTCGTTTCTAACAAGAATAAATATTAGAGCGTACCATTAAACATACGAACCTGCAAAAACAGTTCAACTGTGGGGAATTAGCATGAAGCTAAGTGAGAGGAAGCTAAATCACAATAGCAAACAGTCACAATCAATACAAAAGCATGTAATCACATAATCTAGACGACCGGCAGTTCGGCGTAGAATCTACGACCAATGCGGGCCAAAGCAAAGGTTTACCGATAGTCCATTGCCAATTGGCACAGTTAGATCCCCTCCGATACAATGCATGATCAATAGCGATCAGGCCCAGCCCAATTCCACCCATAGTTGACTTCTCAAACGCTACTCAATATCATCCAAAGAGTGTGTATCGGCCAAATAATCACACAAGCAATTATACAATCAACAATCATCAAACTAAACAGTCTATCAATCACAATCGAATGCATCACATCAATCATATCAATCATAACCTTTACCATCCATGAGTTTACATCCACTCACCTCTTGATTCTTAAATCCCAAACTCAGATGTCTAACATTACCAAATCTTTGTGTTTCCTGAAAACACAATAACACTGAAATTAGTCTCTCATTCATAAATATATTTACACCCACATATATTTATATCTCAAATGTTCATAAATAGCATATAGAATTAACATATATTCCAGTACAACACATGCATCAAAACGAATAACAAACAAAAGCTTCCTGCTGAATTATCTTGGCTCGTACCGTGACTGACCATGCGTCGTGCCGCAACAAGCCTTTGAACGGCTACTTCCTTCGAATTGACAATTTGAAGTCTGACGGGTCAAAAGTCGGATTGCGAAGTGACCTACCATGCGTCGCGCTGCGACGTGCCTTCGAATGACTACTTCCTTCGAATCAACAACTCGAAGTCTAATGGGTTCGCACCGTGACCCTCAATACCGTCGCGCCGCGATCCGTCTTTTATCCAGTTTTCCATCTTCTTCTTGTTCACCTTCTTCTTCTTGTTCACCTTCTAGCTGACTCTAACCCAATAAAATCCATAACCAACATCTAAATTAAAATAAAAACACTACTAAAACATATACAAACTTCATATATCATGTTTCTAATCATCATAGGCACATCAAATCCAATTAAAATCATCAAACTTACAAAACCCACTAATCAAGTAAGCTTCAAACTCAACAATGGTGTTTTATACTTCTAACATGAAAACCCAGAAACATGTATAACAAATTAATAAGAATCATGCTTATAAACAATTAAAAACACATACCAATCTTTCACTAAATCTTTGATTTTCAAGTTTCAAGTTTTGAGCTTTCTTCTTCACAAAGCAAACACATACATCACAAAGCACACACATACACACTTACACTTTTCAAGAAGTTTAAGAATGAGGAGGTGAATTTTACTAATTCCATACATATTTGTTGCACACGTAACAACTTGATTTCTCCAATCTAAGCATGAGGTGGTAAAACTCATAGTCATGCATGCATACTCATATACATACATACATCAAATTAATTTCCATTTTTACATATACCCATATTAACTTATTCAAACAATTAATTGATATATCAAGATCACATAAACAAATATTTTAACACACATAAACACGCATCGTCAACCTCTAACAACTAGCCCGGGTTTACAGCTGTTACATTAATTTTCCTTAAAAAACCCAAGATTAAAACCTTCGGGCCCAGGTGCTTTCTCCCCATTACAACTCCACACTACCATCTTAATCTCATCCTTATCAAACACCCTTTCTATCAATTCAGCACTCGAATTAGATAACCTCTTTACGCCCAATCCTTTTGGACTAACATAGCATTTTCTGATATCAAAGTATTTCTCAAAATAATTAGCAATCCCCTCTTTCACCCTCTCTAGTTCCTTCAGTATTTGTCCATCCAATTCTAAGTTACTCACACTATTATTGCTCCGTCTAGAATTAATCATGACATGGAAGAACCTCGAGTTGCAATCCCCTTTTTTTAGCCATAACAACCTTGATCTCTGCCTTGTCTGATCATACTCTTTCTATCTCTAAAGCCACAATGATTGTTTTCCCAACTAAGGGTGGTTTTCGACTCTATGCATAAACAAACACATGGTTTCCGATTCATGACTATTCAATGGTATCCAATTCAACTTACTTACTAATTTTTGATTCCTTTGAGACCCTCCTTGGTTTTCGATTACATAAACTGCTATAGTAGTTTTTCTATTACAAACACCTGAAGTTTTCGATTCATCATTCTTCCTCATAGCCGATTCGTCAACACGTCCAAAATCGATTTATAGGTGATTATTTTATGAAATTCTTTTTCTAGAGATTAGTAATGTCAGCTAATCAAACTCGTGAAATTTAATTTAATTAACAACAAGATGGTTCAAAGTGAGAAATTCCTGTTCGGTTTTAAGGTCAACGAACACAACACTCAAATCATTTAAATCTCATTAAAAGCTTAACCAAAAGAGTTGATTCCTGATTATATAACCTCCTATTGTCAAGTAAACAACTCCCACTAATTTAATTTGGCTTTTAATTTGGTTTTAAGGCCTCTTATTCTCCTCCTATTGTCAAACACACGAGAAGAGTATTTATACTCTTGGTAAAATGATCCTGACCTTCTAAAATAATTACATGTGTAATCATCTAAATGAAATTTAGCTAGATACTCTAACTAACTTCTCAGCCAATGGCAAGGACGGATCTTGAATTGCTTGCCTCACACGTTCTTGCAATGAAAGTGACAGCAGTAACGTGTGTAACCGTTGAGGGGACCGGTAGTTCAGTGAAGACTAACTTCAGCAGAACTCAATCTTTAGTTTAGTAGAGCTTCCTTCAGATTGATAAAAGGGATCTTCTTCAGTAGACAGTCTTCAGCGGCTTGTAAAGAATGATGGTCTTCAGATGCTTTCTTCGAGATACATCTTGATTGATGGAATGTAAACAAATCTGAGACTAATAATGGTACATTGTGCCCTAATTAGAGTATATGTATATATATACACCTTTCTTACTTTCCTTTTTGACAATATTAGTCCCTTAATAAATAAATGACAATATACAAAGTCACTTGGAAGAACTAACATCCTCACTTGTATTAATGGTTTATAAAATACTTTTACATTCACATCTAGGTATTACATGGATGAATTAACTTCTTATGTGGTAAAATAATCTCCCAATTCTAATTCTAAAACAGTTGTGCATCATTTTCATGACATGTTGTTACAAGCGGAGGTTGTAAATGTAATAACAACTGTAATGGTTCCACTTTAGGGATTTGTATAAAGTAAAATATACCCTTATGTCATTTTATTAATTAAATTTACAAAAAGAATATTTTCTTAATAGATCCGATGAAAAATGACCGATCCATATTGTGTCTTATCCTTTTTACCAAAACTTATCTCTTACACACACGCGCACGCATATACACACAAACTAGCATGGTATTCGTGCAAGGTTGTAGTGACGAATAGTTTTTATCCGATAATATACCATTTTAATTTATTTCTCTTTTTTTCCATCAACTCTGTGTTGATTTTTAAAACAATTCTTAAAAAGAATAGAACATGGAATAAAATCTTTAATTTAAACAAGGATATAAAAAAATCTTGAAAATTGTGTTGATGTAGGTGGGAGAATATGTTGGTATTGGAGAGTGTATTAATGTCTGAGTGAGGTTATTTAAGATGACATAAGTCATTTCCCATTGCTCAAACTATAAGACATTAAGGGGGTGTTTGGTAGGGAGAAAAGAAATGGGAAGAATTGGTTTCTCTTATTTGAAAGAAATGGTTATAGTTTTGGGGGGAAAAATGGTTTCTCCACCCATTTCCATTTCACCCATTTCTTTGTATTTTCATTTCTTTTCAAATTGCGGAGAAATGGCAGCCGATGTCTACTCATCATCGTCGATGTCCAGTTGCGTTGTGTTTCCGGCGTTTTGTCCGGTGAGGGCGGTCAACGCCGCAACCGCCGTCCGGCGACCTAAGCCATCATTTCTCTGTTTCATTTTTTTGATAATACCAAACAAGGGAATCAATTTCAATTCTCCACACATTTCCATTTACCTCCTATCTCCTATTTCCATTTCCATTTTCATTTCTTCAAATATCATTTCTCTCTACCAAACACCCCTAAGTAAAAGTGAAGAGAGAATGTTAAATATATTATAATGTAGTGCATGTATATAGGCATAATCAAGGAAGAACAGAGAGAACATATCTAGATTCTTGAAATATTGATCTAAGCCCTACAAAAATATGATGCATTTACTAGACACATAGACTATTTTATCACTTTTTCATACGTTTTTAACATAATTTAAAAATGTATTGTTTTTATGTTATTGTGAATTCAAAATAAATGTACGTATAATTTTGTCAAGTTTTTTTTATTTTAACAACCATACGTCATGTATTCCGCAAGAAATGTGTTGCTCGTGGAACCTTAGCCTATATATATGTGTATGTGCGTGTATAGAGAGAGAGAGAGAGAGAGATAGAAACATACATACACACTTCTCTTTGAAAATGATACTTCGTTTTATTGTTTTTTTAAAAGGCTAAAAGGACTGTATTACTATAGGAAAGAGTGATACATACAAACCCCAAAAGAAGTAGGTGTATCAAAAAAAAAAAAAAAAAAAAAGCTCCGAGCTACAGCTAATTACTTAAAAGTCTTATTTGATAAAACATTATAGGTTGTTCATGAGTACGTTTATTATATACACACACTAGCATAGTATTCGTGTAATGCGGCGGTAATGATTAATTTCTACTCGATAACATGTCTGTTTTTAAGAGTACATAGGGGAATGATATTCATGTAATACGGTGACAACAAATAATTTTCGTTTAGTAACACGTCTATTTTCTTTATCTTTTTTTCATTTCTTTATTTTCATGTTCTCCATTAACTATTTTATTAATTTTGAAAATAATTTTCGAAAAAAATAAAATAAGAAAAAAGGTCTCTACTTATAAAATAGGTTAAAGTATATGAAGATAAAAGGTATAAATTACTAATTTGAAACTATTTAGAATTAATAGATTAATTAGAAAATAGAGGATAATTATTCTATTTTATTTTGATCACATGAACAACATAAATTTTTTAAAATGTTTATAAATTCTGGTATAAGTTATTCAGATTTATGAGTTCTACTTATACACGTTTTCTAATAATTATTTTAAAATTTTATTATTTGATAGTATATTTATAAGTTATTTTAAAATGTTAATTATGGAAGATTTAGTTATTAAAATAGAATACAAGAATTTTATTAACTCTATCTAATAGTTACTCAATTTAGTTTATATGTGTCTGTGCAATACGGCGTTAATAAATAATTTCTATTCGATAACATGTCCGTTTTTAAGACGTAGGGGGGTGTTATTCATGTAATACGGTGATAACGAATAATTTTTGTTTGTTAACACGTCTATTTTCTTTATCTTTTTTTCATTTCTTTATTTTTCTGTTCTCCATTAACTCTTTTATTAATTTTAATAATAATTTTTAAAAACAATAAAATAAGAAAAAAGGTCTCTACCTATAAAATAGGTTTAACTGCATGAAAATAAAAGGTATACATTACTAATTTGAAACTATTTAGAATTAAGAGTTAAGAAAATAGAGTAAAATAGTAGATAATTATTCTATTTTATTTTGATTATATGTACTACATATTTAAAAAAATTATAATTTCTGGTATACGTTATTTAGATTTATGAGTTTTACTTATAAACATTTTCTATTAATTAATTTAAAATTTTATTATTTGATAGTATATTAAAATGAAAGGTTTAGTTATGAAAATATTTTTCAATAATTAAGTTAATTTATATTGACTTGGCTTTTCAAGAAAAAAATTTGTATTTACTTGATTTTTTTAAATATAGAAAGTTTAGTTATTAAAATAAAATATAAGAATTTTATTAACTCTATATAATAGTTTACTTAATTTAGTTTATTTAAGGGGTAATATAGTAATTTTATAATAATTAAAATTTAAGAGTTTAAACAAAATGCTTTATAAAACAGCATAGATATATATTTTTTCTTTCACGAAGTTGTCAATAAATCATACCACATTTTCTTTCACCTCATATATAGTTGTTTCGATTTTTATTTAAATTATAAATATAATATTTATATTTATGTTTTTGTATTTTTAATATATGTAATATATAATAATACTTGTATAAAACTAATAGACAATAAGTATAATATAAGTTATCATGAATGCTCATGTGTAATATACAGATTTCCGATCTAGTTTACATGTGTCTATATACGTACAAAAATCACATGCATGTATATATCTATGTTAGAAATTCAACTCATAACTTTTTGATTGATGAATTAATCACCATTATATATTTATTTTGTTGTTATAAGACGTTACAATTTTTTTTTAAAGTAAACATGAGGTGGACGAATTCTTCTTATTTTGTGTTCTCCATACAAACTCGATCATGATTAGACAACATTAGATGTCTTTCTAAATATTATTGATCCTTTAACTTTAATTTAATTCTCTGAACTGAAAGGTACATTAAAATGAAGACCGGATAACAAATATAACACTGAAAAACATTTAATGTTTATTAATTAATTATTATATTTGGTTACAACATATAAGAGTGCATTAAAGGTATGCATCCACCAAATTCATTGCAGTATTTTTGTTCTAAGCCTAGCTAGTCGTCTTGTGTATTTTATGTTTTAGAAAATAGATGAATTATTCCCTAATTTTTCAAGAATGTTACTCCAGTAATCATTACCATCTTCAAAATCACCATACCAATTTCCGTTATTGGCGTCGTTAACCAAATGACTTGTAAAAACCTCTTGCAAACAGTCATCTTGATATATCATATCACTCACTTGAAGTACGTTTTGAGTTCCTTCTACGTCCTTTGGGATCTCAAGAACATGATTAGACAAACCTTTTGAGTTTTTCAAGCTGTTTGTTTCAACTTCTGCTGTCATATCTTTCAAAACTATTTGTTCAACCGCCATTGTTTGATTCTTAAAAGTCTCAAGTTTACTCAAATCAGTTAGCTTACTCAAAGTAATACCTTGCCATGCTTTGAGCACGTCAAGGCATAGTGGTTGTGACACTGATGACTTATTGATGAGCGGAGCCGAACCATAATGGGTTTGTTGGTAAAAGTCGGAACCAATTCTAGACCCACGAACAAGTCTAGCCTCGGCTTCAAGACGAGCATTCTCCCATTGTGTCATATGACTCAAGGTGGTATTCGTTGCTGTTCTTGATTTGTGGGTGATTGGATCAATACCCATTTTAGTTAATCGCCTTTTGAGATGCGTGTTCCAGTAATTCTTGATCTCGTTATCTGTTCTTTTAGGTAAATGATTTGCAATAGCTGACCACCTATATATCATTTAGATAAAAACTATTAATTGTTTTCATACAAATAACATAAAAAAATACTCCTATACGTCTAAATTGTTTTCCAAAAAAAAAAAATTTAACATATGAAAAATAATACAATTAACAAATCAAATTTGTTGCAAATATATAAAATACATTTTGATCGAGTATGATAAATGTATATCCATTACTTATATGTAGGTTTTTGATGGTTCCACTTCTTTCACTCTCCATGTACTTATATTATTTATGTGAGTTCCCACCTCCACGGCAGGATCCTTTGAAACATTCTATTTCAATAATTCAACATATATAACATGACCAAATATCCACACAAAAAAATCATTAATAACAGACAAAATAATTTTAAAAAAAGTAAATTTTATGTAATAAAAGTATTATAATATATATTACTTTTTAACAATAAACAAATTGTGATATGTGTTTTTTGAGTTATTTTTTCACAATACAATTTAGGTATGTATGTTATTTCTCTCGATAGTACGTTTCCTAAACTTTGTACTAAGTACGGTTAAATTTAACAATATATATAGGTTTATAATTGTTCATATATATATATATATATATATATATATATGCCAACTCATATATATCATTTACGATACTACTGAACGTTAATAATTGTTGTTATGCCGTAGTGATTTGTCTTTTTTCCCAAATATATTTATTGAAAATGTATGTAAATTAAGCGAAAAATTAATTAATAAAAACATTATATTTCCACTTTAACAATATATCAGTTTATATGTGTGTGTGTGTGTGTATATATATATATATATATATATATATACATCTATCTTGATATGTACGTAGATAAAAACCAGAAGCGTAATCACAAAATGGAAAGCCAGCCATGCCAATGGATCCAAATGATATGATTACCTATTGCCAAGAAGTGCATGAAGTTGGATGATGGTTTGTTCTTCTTGCAAACTAAACTTGCCTCTTTTGATATCCGGCCTTAAATAGTTTATCCATCTCAGTCTACAACTCTTTCCGCATCTCTGTAATCCTGCATATATATATTTTCGATAACATACATAATTAAAACATCTACTCCTAATATATTGGTTTTCAAGAGTATGTGATCAGCATGTTTGTGTGTGCGCGTCTATATATATACATATATACACGTACCAGCCTTAACGGGCAATGCGCGCCAACTTCCATGACCATGTTCTTCAATGTAGGTCACAAGTTTTCGATCTTCTTCTGCTGTCCATGGGCCTTTCTTCAACCCCTTCACGAAACTTGGTGATCTTCCCATTCTTATGTTATAAATTAAGTTACTATTTTTATCAAGTATGATCGAGAGGCCGGGATGTATATGATTCACGTGAATAGAGAAGTGAAATATATATAGTGGGGTAATTAAGTGAGGTAAGATTAAGATGCATGCAAATCATGAACACGAGCTGAGTTTGAGGTAGAGCTACTGAGCTAGGGTTAATTAGGGTTAGACAAAGGGACCAGGAGTCATTGAATGAGGAAATCAGACATGTTTTGTACAATTGTTTTCATGGTATAATGACTGTCTATATCCATAAATGATAGAGATACCCATATTTTCAGAAAGATTTATGGTTGTTGAAGAAAATGTTGGCTACTTCGCTTACGTGGCTGAAAGGGTGTTACGGGTGTTCATGCCCATTCGTGGATTGGATGAGACATTTCCACGAATAGTTGGTGTGCATTAGATAAATACAGATTCTACATGCATCCGTTGTGGTAGACACTACTTACTATTTGCATTCAATTGGAAATCTTTAATTTAAAAGGGTTAGTCTAAAAAAATGATAAATATTAAATATTAATAAAAAATATTAAATAATTATAAATACAAAAAGTATGAGAATTTTTAAAAAAATAGAGACAGACCGGCATCGACATTCAGACCAGTGGTGGAAGCATTGACACGAGGTTGAGGGCAGACGTGGCGGCAGAAACGTGACATCATAATACAATGAGACATGATTATATTTCTTATACAAGTATTCGATCATTATTATTACAATTAGTACAAAAATGTCAAGTTTTTATCGGTTTTAATTTAAAAGTTTAATGATTAAAAAGTATTTTAAAATGATAAAATCAAGTTGGTTAAAAATGATATTTTGAAATGTTATAAAGTGTAAATATTATATTTGTAAATAATATTTTAAGGTTTAAAAAAGTATATATATGAAATTTATTTAATAATTTTGATTCAATTTTAACCAATAAAAGTCAAAATTAAAATTTCATTTTTGATTAAATAGATGGTCAAGATCGTTTAATTAAATTTATTTTATTAATTGGTTAGGATCGTGCAATAAATGTAAACGGTTAAAATTATCTAATTAAATTAATAAATATTAGTTTTTTATTAAGATTATTAAAAGAAGACAAAAGATAAAAGAAGAGATTTTGTTATGATAAAACATTTTTACGAAACAAAAATACAATGTCTTTACTTTAATTTGTCTAAATAAGTTTTCAATTATAATTTGTATATTTTGCATAACCAACGTCTTTTATTTACTATACTAGATTAAATGTCCGTGTGATACATGAGTTGGTTTAAACGTAAATATTAAACATTAATAAAAACGTATTAAATAATAATAAGACGCGAATTAAATGAGAATTTAAAAAATGAAGACGTAAGACATCAACACTCTAACCAGAAGTGGAAACATCGACGCGAGTGGGAGTGCAGACTTGACGGCAGAAACGTGGTATCA